>PVJS01009333.1:0-50625 GCA_004027185.1 Glis glis
CCTATTTTTTATACTTTATTTTGAAACCGGGTCTCACGAAGTTGCGGAGGGCCTCACTAAGTAGCTGAGGCTGGCCGCGAACCCGGATCCTCCGGTCTCAGCCTCCCAAGTACTGGGATTACAAGCGTGCGCCACCACGCCCGGCCTTATTTTATTTTTTATTTTGAAACAGGGTCTTGCTGTAAGTTGCTGAGGCTAGCCTTGAACCTGTGATCCTCCCATGTCAGCCTCCCAAGTACTGGGATTATAGGTGTGCACCATCACACCCAGCTATAGAACATTCTTTGAATCAAACTCGTACTTTGTGACTACTCTTCTTAACAGTAGGAGTAATAGTTCATTGCTGCACTTAAGTTTTAAGAAGTAGGCAGTAATTAGCATGTGACTAATTCTAAACAGTTGAGTCATTTGGGGGGCTCTTTGGGATAAAAGCAAACTGTAGGATAGAATGAGCAAACTGCTTGTCATTGGATCAGGAAATGAAGTTATATAATATGTGATTGTTCAGTGAAATGTCAAGATTACTATTCAAAGCCTTTTGTCTTGATTCTACAACCAGCATATAAAATAAATTCAGTTGTGAATGGAGGTGATGTTTTCCTAAGTCTTCTTCAAAGCTTAGTCATCACTAACTACTGGCAGGACTATTGGGCAGGTAATGAGTAGAATCCTTTACAAATTCCTACAAAAATAGGAGCAAAATGAAGTGAATACAGACTAGAAAGAAATAAGATATTACAGATGGTGGTTTGCAAGTTAAAATAACAAGCACTTACTAAATACCTTTATGCCATGCATTGTGCTAGAAACACACACACCACACACACACACACACACACACTGTCTTAACAACCTAGGAAGGTAGATATTAAAATCATCATTTTACAAAAGAAAAAAATCACAACTTAAACAGTTCATATAGCCAACAAGAGTCAAGATTTAAACACAGAACTACTGACTATAGTTTAATGTACTTAAACTGTAATATTTGATCAAGAATTTTGTACAGTTGGACTATAAATTAATGTTTTTATGCGAAGGCAGTGCACAATGAGCATTGTTTCAGAGTTCTTATGCATTTCAGTTCTGCAAATATGAGTGAGGGATTTCTCCTTCCAACCAAGATGAAATAAGAAAGACCAGATATACCCTCCTGCCTTAAATAGAAAACTGGACAACATATATTTTTAAAAAATTGTTTGGCCATTGGGAAGAAGGCGGCTCAGGGCCTCAATCTCTGAGGGAAGGGAAATAAACACAGTGAGTTTAGGATTGCACCAGCTGTCTCTCTGGAGGCGGTTTCCAGACTAGCTCAGGGAGGGGACCCACACCAAGCCTTCCCAGAGATACACAGAGGGCAGAGCTCAGAGTAATTAGAATTTGCAGTTAAGGTCTCAAAGGAATGGAGGCAGCTCCCTACCGAGAGCCCTCGAAGCCTCGTTTGCCTAGGTGTCTGATGGAGTACTGGTGTGTGCAGACTGAGGCCAGGAGAAGACCCCAGGAGTAGACAGAACAGCTCCTGGCTGGCCATCGCTCCTCCTCCCACAGCTAAGGTGGGAAGGCCTCATCATACCTGAGTACAGTCTTCAGAAAGACGTTGCCTTAGCAACAGTTCAAAATTAGCCAAAAGTAAAGGCTGCTAGGTAGCTCCCCTAGAAAAACTTGGAAAGCAATCCTTGAAAGGATTCAACTGATTCCAGATAACTAATAAGACAAATAAATAAAAGTCAGTGGTTGCAACCTGTTCAATAAGTAATGGGGATTTCCTTGAGGAAAGTAGATCGGAAGGGGCTAAGATAGTTGAAACAGGAAAAAAGCATTCCAGCCAGAAGGAAAGCTGTGGAACTTGTCAAGCAATGAAGTGGAGCCAGCTACGCTCTTGGATGAAGGTAGGTGGTTGTCAGCCACGAGGATGAGGAAGGCACGCAGCATGCTCCTGAGGGCCACGCAGACAAAATTAGCGCTGACTGTCCATTATAACTCAGACTTTGAAAAGCCTTGAAATAAGCTGGGCGTGGTGGCGCACGCCTAGAATCCCAGTACTTGGGAGGCTGAGACAGGAGGATCTCGGTTCGCAGCCAGCCTCAGCTACTTAGTGAGGCCCTTCACAACTTAGTGAGACCCTGTTTCAAAATAAAGAATAAAAAATAGGACTGGGGGTGTAGCTTGGAAGTAGAATGCTCCTGGGTTCAATCCCCAGTACCTCAAAAAAAAAAGTCTTGAAATAGTCTCTATTTCTCAAACTGACTTTTTAAACATATATCCCAGACCTTTAAAATTGGCAGTTTAACTCAGGTAATTTAGAATATTAAAGAAAACTTTCCTTTCCTCCACTGTTTTTCCTAGAAGAATTTTTCATTAAAAGCACCTGTACATGTTGTGTAGTACATACATAGTATTGACGCTTTACAAATGTAGGTAATTTGCAAATTAATTTTTAACTTTTGTTATTTTTAAAGGACCACTTTTCATTCTGTAGATTATTACATTGTATTAATATTATCGTTAACTTGCAAGAAAAGGACAACACTATCACCCCAAAATAGACTAAATTCAGATTGAATTGGAGAAGGTCTTATTAGAGAAGGTACTAGAACCAGAAAAGGCAAAGGAAAAATTATACAGCTTGGACTACATGAAAAAGTAAGTCTGCCAGGCAAAACACCATTATCAAAATTAAGGTATAATAAACTGATTTTTAAAAGATTTGCTATACCCAGCTGTGGTGGTACACTCTGTGATCCCGGTTCTTAGGAGGCTGAGATAGGATTGAAGGCTCAAGGCCAGCCTCAGCAATTTAGCAAGATCCTGTTTCAAAACAAAAAATAGATAAAGTAGGGCTGGGGATATAGTTCAGAGGTAGAATGCCCCTAGGCTCAATCCCCTGTACTGAAAAAAAGTCATCATATATATATGATTCAACTGTATGATGATATCAGAATTGACATGTATGAGGAAGAGAGGCAACTGTAAAACAATAGTGAGATCATTCTAAGACTTGAAATACCTGGCATTAATGAAGATAGAGAGAAAATACACATTAGTAACCTATGTAAATTGATTAAACTTTCTGTTAGGCGCAGTGGATCGGTGTTAAGAGCATCAGCTTTGCAGGCTAGATCCACATGGTCTCAGCCAAGGTTTCTCACCTGAGAAAATGGAGATAATAAGCCGGCACAGTGTTGCATAATCCCAGTACTTGGGAGGCTAAGACAGGAAGATCTCAGGTTTGAGGCCAGCCTGAGCAACTTAGCAAGACCCTGTTTCAAAATAAAAAAGGGGTGGGGTTGTAGAATGTTCTGGGGTTCAATCCCAACAGGGAGGGAGGGAGGGAATGGGGAAAACAATGGTGCATACCTCACAGATCCTACAGCTTGCCTGGTACAAGTCTCAGAGCAGCATCAGACTTAACCAGCAATATTGTTTGCTGGGACACAGTAGTATAATACTTACAAAATTCTGATATGGCATAGTATATTGGTCAGTTTTTTCATTGCTGAAACCAAACTACCTGACAAGAGCAACTGAGAGGAGGAAAGGCTAATTTGGCTCAGGGTTTCAGAATTCCAGTCCATGGTCTGTCGGCTCCAGTGCAGAAGCATCCTGGTGGCAGAGTGTGGCGAGGAAAGCTGTTCAACTCATGGCAGTCAGGAAGGAGAGAAGGGGTGGGAGAGAGAGACAGAGACAGAAGCTTGGACAGATATGGCCTTGAAGGCCACGTCCACAGTGACCCGCCTCCTCCAGCCACGTCCCACCTCTGAACCTTGCTGCACTGGGCACCAGGTTTTAACATAGCTTTCAACCTAGAATTCCAAAAGTAGCTAAACTCTCAGCTGAGTATGTGGATAGTATGAAGATATGTTCAGATTGAAAAGACATAGAAATTTTACCTTCAGTCACCCTTTGTAAAAAAAAAAAAAAAAGGTACCTGAGGATAAATTAGCAAAGCCAAAGCTGAATCCAGGAAGCAGTGGCCTCAATGCCAGTATCAGTTAAACCCCAGGCTTACAACTATATAATAGGCCAGAAAGCTTTGGTCCTTATTAGAAGAGGAATCCAATATGTTGTATTTTGTCTCCATTTTAGAATAAGCCTACAGACAAAGCATGATAAAATGATAGATTAAACCATGTTAAAAATCTTAATATAAAGGCAGGGCGTGGTGGCGCACGCTTGTAATCCCAGTACTTTGGGAGGTGGAGACTGGAGGATCCGGGTTCGCGGCAAGCCTCAGCTCTCTCTCTCTCTCTCTCCCTGTCTCTCTCTCTCTCCCTACTTAGTGAGGCCCTCCGCAATTTTGTGAGACCCGGTCTCAAAATAAAGTATAAAAAATAGGGTGGGGGCGTAGCGCAGAGGTAGAACGCCCCTGCGTTCAATCCCTGGTACCGCAAAAAAAAAAATCTTAATATAACAGAAATATGTAATTGGTGGAACTTGAAAATAGAGGGGAAGGGAATCAAGATATTGTTTAAGGTTCATAGAGTAAGAGATGGTTAAGGGATATTATTGAAAATTATAAGGATACTCCTAGTAATGTATTAAATGGGAGAAAGTTTGGCATGGGGAGGGGCAGAGGAAATGAAGCAGTCTCACCTTTTATGCAGGAATGCAGTAGTATGGTTTAGAGATGATACCGTAAGAATCAGGTCTAATGTACCGATTACCCTCCAGTAACTAAAGCAAATGTTGAAGTCGTTTACCTCTGTGGAGTCAAACTTGGCTTGGGGGATAGGAGGTGGGCTTTTACTTTTCATTCTGTACCACTTTCAACGTTTTATATGTGTTTAACTTTCCTTACTGGACATCTTATTTGTAACCTCAAGCTGTATTGCAAATCATTTTTAGCCAGGTTTCTTTCTTGCTAATGTGTCCTGAGATGCCGTGAGATTGCTAAGAATTCTGGGTGTTGTTGATAGGCACATACACTGTCCCAGCCAGGGCTGTGGCTGTTTCGGTTCCTCGTACCTCTGGGTGATAGACTTAACTGGAGGTAGACCTCAGCTGTAGGCAGTAGAATATTGACGACTATGGAGTGTCAATCAGGAAGGATATCCAGGCTAGTAAGGTCTAGAACAGTCTATATGAAGAACACATTGTTTGGAAAGATATAAATCAGGAGTGAGGGGAACACGATTACCAGCTGTAGATCTATGGAAGAAAGAGTGTATTGTGTGTGGGCAGAGATAGGACCAATGGGTAGAAATTAGAGAGCGGCAGCATTATACAGAGCCTTGTAGCAACTAGGACGGTGTAGTGATGTCATCAGCGTTCTGTTCAAACCAAGACCTTGTAGAGGGGTGCCCGTGTTCAGCTAAGATTCTGCCAGGGGATTTCTTTGTGTGTGTGTGTGTGTGTGTGTGTGTGTGTGGTATTGGGGATTGGACCCAGGGGCATTCTACCTCTGAGCTACACCCCCCAGCCCTATTTTTTATTCTTTATTTTTGAGACAGGGTCTCACTAAGTTGCGGAGGGCCTCACTAAGTAGCTGAGCCTGGCTGCAAACCTGGATCCTCCTGTCTCAGCCTCCCAAGTACTGGGATTACAAGCACGCACCACCATGCCTGGTTTAAATCTAATCTTAATGGATATTAAGTTTTTGCTACCAGGTTTCCTGAAACAACTTTTTCCATTAGTCCTTTTACTTTAGATCTTTATGTAACATTCAAGTTAGACAGCCTCCTGCCTGTCTGAGCAGGTCTTGTGACACTTGTAACCTGTCTACGTCTTATCTTCCCAACAGACTCTAAATGCACAAGGGAGAGTATGTTTTAGTTTTCTCTATAATGTCCATACTATCTAGCTCACGTGAGCCATATATCGGATTTTAGTTTTTCTAGTAGCAACATTAAAAATAAAAAGAATCAGCCAGGCATGGTGGCATACACCTGTAATCCAGAATTTGGGAGGCTGAGATAGGATTGTTTGTTCAAGGCCAGCCTCAGCAACTCAGGACCCTGTTTCAAAATAAAAAGTGGAGCTGGGTGTGGTGGCACACTCCTGTAATCCCAGTACTTGGGAGGCTGAGACAGGAGGATCATAGGTTTGCAGCCAGCTTCAGCTACTTAGTGAGGCCCTCTGCAACTTAGTGAGACCCTGTTTCAAAATAAAGAATAAAAAATAGGGCTGGGGGTGTAGCCTGGAGGTAGAATGCCTCTGGGTTCAATCCCCAGTACTGCCAAAAAAAAAAAAAAGTGGAAAGGACTGGGGGTGTAGCTCAGAGGTAGAATGCCCCTGGGTTCAATCTCCAATACCAAAAAAAATTTTTTTTAATTTCAATAATGTATTTATTAATTTAACCCAATATTTTAAAAACACCATTTTTATATGTGATCAGTGTAAATAATTATGAGTGATTCTCTTTTTTTTGTACTGAGTCTTCAAAATCTTGGATTTTTACATTTCTAGCACATCTGGGCCTGAACTAGCCACATTTCACGTATCAGTAACCACTGAACTAGTGACTTCCACACTGGACAGCGTATTATGGGTGATTAGTGAGTGAATATCTCAAAAAACAATTTTTGAAATCCTCTTTACTTTCTCAACAGACAACCATGGCTGCAGGAGTCTTGCCTCAAAATGAACAACCCTACTCCACTATCGTGGATAACACTGGGTATGCTACAGACATGAAAGGTAATGTCTCTTTAATATACTTTTTCCCACTTTGTGCAAACTAGTATTTAATAAAAGTCACTAAGCCAAGTGTGGTGGTGCACGTTTGTAATCCAAATACTTGGGAGGCTGAAACAGGAGGATCTCAGGTTCGTGACCAGCCTCGGCTACTTAGTGAGGCCGTCTGCAACTTAGTGAGACCCTGTTTCAAAATAAAAGAATAAAATAGGGCTGGCAGTATAGCTTGGAGGTAGAATGCCCCTGGGTTCAATCCCCAGTACTACAACAACAAAAAAAATTGCTATGTGGACGGATATGAAATAAAAGGCTTGATTCTTGCTCTATAATCCCAAGGCCCAGGTGTTATTTAAGGCATTTTGATTATTTCTGCCTTACCATTTTATTTTTTATTTATTTATTTTTTGCATAACGATCCTGGCCTTTGAAGAAGGGATGTTGCAAACAGTGGTTGTCTCCTGCCTTATCTTCTTAGACCGAGATTAGGCATCTGTTCCTATTATCAAATGCCTACTTGTGAATCAACCATTCGTTTCTTCCTCCTTCAGCTACTTGCAAGTGTCACTTACAAAGCACATTTCAGAAGCACTCCAGCCCCGCTTCTCCCAGTTTTTTTTTTTCTTTCTTCTGTCGCCTTCCCACACTGTTTTGATTTTCCGGTGGCACCCTAGGTAAGGAAGCATGCTATGGCCTGGACTCTACTGCTACGCGTGCCCCTCGCTCTGCCACAGTTCTGCCCTCATTCTGCTGTGTTAGTCAGTGTTCTGGCGCTGTGACAAAACACCCAAGATAAATCAACTTACTTAAAGGAGGGAAGTTTTCTTTTGGCTCATGGTTTCAGAGGTCTGGGTTCATGGTCACTTCGTCCTGTTACCTTTGGGCCTGCAGTTAGGCAGAACATCATGGTAGAGGAAACTGCTTACCTCCTGGTGACTGGGAAGCAAAGAGCGAGCAATGAAGGGGTTGAAGTCCCAATATCTTAGTCAAGGGCAGGCCCCCAATGACATAACTTCCTTCCATTAGGCTCCACCTCCTAATGGTTTCGTGATCTCCCATTGGCACCATAGGCTGGTGACCAAGCCCTTAGCATAATGGACCACTGGGGATATTTAAGATCTGAACCATGACCTCAGCCTTGCTGCCACTACCAATATGAGCCAGGAGAGATGTTGAGTCATTTCTATTGGCAGTACTCCTCGCAGGATTTTCTAACTGTCCATTCCAGGTTTTGCTCAAGTTCAGTTTAGTTCTACCATATAGGGAACTTTTCAGAATTTCTTTGCAAAGTATGGATTAGAATGTGGAAGAGTGGGGGGGGTCTCACTGAAGGAATTGCATCTCTGCTTGCTGTGAACAGTCAGTTCTTGTTGATTGTGTTCTTGTTGGAATTTGGCCACTCCACCAGGGGGAGTTCTCTTTCATCCAGAAAACCAGCAACTCCCTCTTTGCTAACTTTGATATCCTTGCAGATCTGCCTGCCGTCTGTCTGCTCCGTCTCACTCTAGAGGCACTAATACTGCTGGTGACTGTCATTTGTGGGCAGCCTCTGTGTGCCAGGTTTACTATCTGTTGGCTTCCCTTGGTCTTAGAGAAAAGAGCTCACTAAAACAAACGCAGTAGCCAGGCGTGGTGGTGCGTGCTTGTAATCCCTGTACTTGGGAGGCTGAGACAGGAGGATTGTAGATTCGCGGCCAGCCTCAGCTACTTAGTGAGACCCTCTGCAACTTAGTGAGACCCTGTTTCAAAATAAAGAATAAAAACTAGGGCTACGGTGTAGCTCGGAGGTAGAATGCCCTTGGGTTCAATCCCCAGTACCGCAAAAAATAAAACAAATGCAGTAACAGTGTCTGCTTGCTGCTTGCTTTGTGGACTGTTTCCCCCCAAGTAACACTCTAGCCAACAGTCTTAACAAATCTTTTTCCCTCTTCTTTCTTCTGTTGGAACGTTACCTCTCAGTTTGTGTGTTGGCGCTGTGTTGCCTCATAAGGTGACTCCTCATATAGGAATGCTGTGAGCACTGTTGACATTGAGCATCCCTGGCCCCCTACTAAATTTGTAGCATCCCCAGGTTCCAGTGACAACCAAGAAAACCCCTCCACATTTCCAAATGACCCCCCAGGAAGCTCGTACCGCCTCTATTGTAATCCAGTTTTTACCTTGCCAAAACTATTTTTAATTAAAATTTTCCTCATTGTATAAACATGGAAAGATAAAGTATACCTTATATCCAACTTTCTTTTTTTTTCAGTACCAAGAATTGAACCCAGGGGCATTCTACCTCTGAGCTACACCCCCAGCCGTAGTCTTTATTCTTTATTTTGAAACAGGGTCTCGCTAAGTTGTGGAGGGCCTCACTAAGTAGCTGAGGCTGCCTGCGAACCTGCAATCCTCCTGTCTTAGCCTCCCAAGTACTGGGATTACAAGTGTGCGCCACCATGCCCAGCTCTGGTATTGTATTTTTAATTGCAGTTTTCACCAATTTATTTTATGTTTGTATGTAAAAATGCAGTTGATTTGGGGTGTACCTTGTACCCTATGACATGTTGTCCTTGTATCCTACAACTTACAGGAAACCACTTACCAATTTTGGAGATCTCTTGTTTTCTATGTAAACAATAGTATTTTCCGCAAATAAAGAGTTTTATTCCTCCTTTCCAGTCTGTATGTCATTATTTTTCTTGATTAGTATAGTAGGCCAGAATTGTACTAATAGATAGTAGATAGCCTTGGCTCTCTGTGATCTCAGGAGGAAAGCTTGCAGTCTTTACCTTTAGTATGGTGTTAACAGCCAGTTTTGTGTAGATGTTCTAACAAGTTAGTTTTCTCTCCATTCTTAACTTGCTAAAAGTTTTTATCATGAATGGGCGTTGGATTTTGTCAAATGCTTTTTCTGTGTCAAGTGGTATAATCATTTGATTTCTCTTCTTTAGCCTGTTGATATGTTGGATTATATTGATTTTTGACTGTTGAACCAGCCTTACATATCTGCAATAAATCCTATTTGGTAATGGTGTATGATTCCATTTATATATTGCTGGGTTTGATTTGCTATTTTTTTGTTGAGGATTTTTTGTTCATGAGAGACATTGGGCTAGAGTTTTCTTTTTTTGTACTGTCTTTATCTGCTTTTAGTGTCAGGGTAATCCTAACCTTATAAAATGGGTTGGGAGCCAGGCGTGGTGGTGCATATCTATAATCCCAGCTACTTGGGAGGCTGAGGCAGGAGGATTACAAGTTCAAGGCCAGCCTGGGCAACTTAGCAAGACCCTATATATAAAAAAAAATTTTTTTAAAGAGCTAAGGATATAGCTGTTAGAAGAGCACCCCTGGGTTCAGTACCTAGTACTGCAAAGGGGGGCTGGTATTGGGAAATGCTCCCTTGTCTTCTGTTTTCTGGAAGGGATTGTGTAAGATCTGTAGTCTTTCTTCTTGAAATGTCCGGTAGCATTCTCCAGTGCAATCCTGTAAGCCTAGAGATTTCTTTTATAGGAGCATTTCACTTATCAATTTAATTTCTTTAATTTTATAGGACCATTCAAGATGTCTTGCTCATCTTGGTTAAGTTCTGGTTTGCAGTATTCAAGGAACTGATCCATTTCTTCTAAGTTGTCAAATTTATGAGCATAAAATTGCTCACACTTGTTCCTTATTCTTCAGATGGATGCCAGATCTGTACTGTAGCCCCTGTGTCACTCTGTGTTGGTGATTTGTGTCTTCTCTGTTTTATTTTTGGCAGTCTCTCTAGAAATTTTTCAGTTTCATTGTTCCATTGAGCCAGCTTTCCACTTGGCTGATGCACACTCTTCTTTGTGCCCTTCGGGGCTTGCTCTGTGTTGATTTTGCTCTCACTTCTCCGGGGACTCGGCTGGGATTGAGCTTGCTGGTCTTGAGGGCTTTCCTCCTCTCTGGCATAGGTGTGAAGAGGCATGATTTCCTCCGCAGCTGTCCTTCACCAGCCTCCCGTGTATGTTGTATTTCCATTTTGATTCAGTTCTGTGTCATTTCCTTTAAGACTTCCTCTTTGACTCATGAATTTTTTATAAGTCTGATGCTTAAGTCTTTGGAGGTTTTTCTTGTTATGCTTCCATTATTGATTTCTGGTGTGATTCCATTATGATCAGAGAACATTTCTTTTAAAATCTTTTCAAAACCAGTGCCATGGCACAGTATAATTAAAGTCCTTATTGGATAATTTTTTTTTTTTGCAGTGCTGGGGATGGAACCCAGGGGCATTCTACCCCTGAGCTACACCCCCAGTCCTAGTTTTTATTCTTTATTTTGAAACAGAGTCTCACTAAGTTGCATTGGGCCTCACTAAGAGCTGAGGCTGGCCGCGAACCTGCGATCCTCCTGTCTCAGCCTCCCAAGTACTGGGATTACAAGCGCACACCACCACGCCTGGCTACTGTGTTTGTTTTAGTGAGCTCTTTTCTCTAAGACCAGGGGAAGCCAACAGATAGTAAACCTGGCACACAGAGGCTGCCCACAAATGACAGTCACCAGCAGTATTAGTGCCTCTAGAGTGAGACGGAGCAGACAGACAGACGGCAGATCACAGGCGTGCACCACCACGGCCAGCTCACATCATGCATTGTTGATTGTTTCTTTGCATTCAGATTGCGGTTTTCCTAGCTTGTGATGTGACCAGTGGCTTTCAGCTGCGCTCTGGACATTCAGGGCTGTGTCTCCTCATGTTGGCAGACAGTCTCCCTGTTGAGGTGGAGCTCAGGGTCCAGGTGGATGCGTGTGCCCAGCTTCTCACTCAGCCTTCCTGATTCCAGGCCAGGAGCAGCGCGCGTGCTTCCCCGGCCAGGCCTCACTGCACACTCCTCACTGTGGACTCCTCGCTCTCGCCAGCGCGCTGACAAGTCTGTGGTGAAAGGGAGGCGCTGCCTTGCGCTGCTGTGTTGCCTTGGAGTGGGAGTTTAAAATCACCTCCCTGGGAAAAAAACCATCTGCTCTGCGCCGCGCTGCTACCTGGGAAAGGGGAAGCGGAAGGTGACTCAACTACTTGGTTACTGCAGGATGTGGTGGATGTGCTGGGCCCTGGGGACCTTGGGGGAGGCAGAGGTGGAAGCCTAGTGCCAGCCCCTGTTCCTACCACCTCTTCTCCCCGTGGATACCAGGTAGAGCGGGGGGCTCAGCTCCCCACGGGACCCCACGATGCCAGGGAGCAGGAGGAGAACCTTAACCAACTTGCCTTGCACCGTCTCCTCTGCCTCTCTGATGGCCAGTAGGAGTGGGGGCCCGGCTGCTCCTAGTCACCGTCACCGGCCAGGCAGCAGTGCCACGAGCCCTGCTCAGTGCGCACTGTTCTTGTTGCTACCGGCTGGGTATGAAGTCTGTCTGCTCGCTGGGCCTTGTGAGACGAAATCTGGGGAAGCAGAGCGCTCATTGGTTCTGGCCAGCAGAGCCAGCCTCCCTGCTGCTGGTGAGCTAGTGCTGACTGCCCTTGCTGCAACCCCACTGTCTAGCCGGTGCCGCTGGGGAGGGTGGAGGCTGGCCTGGCCTCTTCCGCTTGCTGGGGGATGGACCTCACCACCGCTGCTCGGCAGCACAAGCAGGCACCACCTGCTTCTCGCAGACGGGGCGCAGGAATACTAGCTGGCCGGCCAGCCCCACCCGAGCTTCTAGGCAGGCGCGGGCCGCTCTTGCTCATCCCTCTCCACATCCCTCTCCTCCACTTCTCCAGGAGTGGAGCCCACCTCCTGTTCTGCAGAGCGGGAGCAGTTGAGAGATGAGCAGCTTCCTGCCCTTCCCCAAACCATGGTGTAAAAGAGGATCTGGCATCTTTATCGGCGTTGGGCTGAAGTAGTGTGGGCATGGCTAAACATATTTGTGATGAGATCACTTGACCGAAGGTCTGGGGAAACATGCTTTTCTCATAGCTTGCTCCAGGTTGAAGGCTTCTGCAGCGCCCTGTTGGAGATTTAGGGGAGACAGTCTGGAATCCCAGGGAGTTCGTATCCTCGTTATTCCTCCATCCTGAGGTCCCTAGACAGGACCCGCGATGTGTGTCTGTTCTGTAGTGTCCAGGATGTTTAGAGATAAGGAGTCTCAGAGGAAAAGGATGGCTCTATCTTGAGAAAACCAGAAATCTGCCTAGTGGCTCTTTGATTTCTTTATTAAGGAAAAGAGAGTAGGAAGGAAGGAGAGAGGGGAAATTTCCTTTAACTTCTTTAAGGTCTAATTCATGATGATTCACCCATTTAAAGTGTAATCCAAGCTGGGCATGGTGGTGCACACTTGTAATCCCAGTACTTGGGAGGCGGAGACCGGAGGATCCGGGTTCGCGGCCAGCCTCAGCTATTTAGTGAGGCCCTCCGCAACTTCGTGAGACCCGGTTTCAAAATAAAGGATAAAAAATAGGGTCGGGGGTGTAGCTCAGAGGTAAAATACCCCTGGGTTCAATTCCTGGTACCGCAATAAATAAATAAATAAATAAATAAATAAATAAATAAATAAAGTGTAATCCAAACTGGGTGAGGTGGCACACGCCTGTAATCCCAGTACTTGGGAGGCTGAGACAGGAGGATCAAAGGTTTGAGGCCAGCATCAGCCACTTAGCGAGACCCCCCCGCAACTTAGTGAGACCCTGTTTCAAAATAAAGAGGAGTGAGGGGTGTGGCTTGGAAGTAGAATGCCCCTGGATTAATCCCTAGTACCACAAAAAAATATTAAAATAAAAAAGGGCTGGGGGTATAGCTCAGAGATAGAATGCCCCTGGGTTCAATCCCCAGTACCACACACACACACACACACACACACACACACACAAAAGGTGTAATCCAGTGATTTTAGTATAGTCACAGTTACACAACCAATACTACAATTAATTTTAGAACATGGTTTATCACCCCAGAAAGAAGCCCTGAAGTCTTCAGCAGTTGCCATTCCCCATATCCCCCTCCTCAGTAGCTCTAGAAACCACCGATCTACTTTGTCTCTACAGATATCCTTTTCCTGAACATTTTTTGTAAATGGTCTTTCACAATTGGCTTATTTCACTCAGCCCAATGTTTGCTTGCCTGCCTCCCCTTCCTCCTTCCTTCCCTCCCTCCTTCCCTTCCTTCCTTCCTTCTTGCTTGCTTGCTTGCATTACTGGGGATTGAACCCAGAGCCTACCACATGCTAGGCAAGTGCTCTGCCACTAAGCTACATCACCAGTCCTTTATTTTATTTTTGAGACAGGGTCTCACTAAACTGCAGAGTCTGGTCTTGAACTTGCAGTCCTCCTGCCTTAGCCTCCCAAGTAGCTGGGATTGCAGGAGTGTACCACCACACCTGGCCAGCATGTTTCCAAGGTTCGTTCATGTTGCTGTTGCTACGTCAGGATTTATTCCTGTTTATAGTTGAACACGTTTCAGTTCCAAAGATATACCACATTTTAAATGTGTTTATTAGTTGACAAATCTTTGGATCATTCCACTTTTTGGCTATTCTGAATTACACAACGTTGAACATTTGCATGTACAATGTTGTGTAGACGTGTTTTAGAGCGTGGTGATGATTGCACAGCCTGGTGTATACACTGAAAACCAATGGCCTGCATCATGTGACATGTGTTTTCGTTTTCCTTGGGCATATACGTAGGAGTAGCAGGCCGGTCAGATGGTTCCTCTTTATTAATCATTTGAGGAAGTGTCAGACTGTTTTCCAAGGTGGTTACTCATTTTATATTCCCACGAGCAGTGTATGGGGACTCCCGTTTCTTTACATCTTCACCAACACCTGCTGCTGTCTGCCTTTTTAAATTACGCCATACTGATAGGTGTGAAGTGGTTTCTTTTTGGCAGTGCTGGGGATTGAACCTTGGGCCCTTCCAGTGCTAGGCGAGGGCTTTACCAGTGAGCTACATCCCCAGCCCTCACTGTGGTTTTAATATACATTTCCCTAGCGACTAATGATGTTGAACATTTTTTCATGTGTTACTTAACCATTTCTGTACCTTTTTTTGGACAAATAGCCACTCAAATTGCTTGCCCATTTAAACAAATTATTGAGATATAATTCACATGTTATAAAATTCACCCTTTTGAAGTAGTCATTGGTTTTTAGTGTATACACAAGGCTATACAATCATCATCACTACCTAAATCCAGAACATTTTCATCAGACTGAAAAGATAATCTGTACATTGTACTGGGGATTGAACCCAGGGGCGTTCTACCTCTGAGTTACATCCCCAGCCCTATTTTATTTTTTATTTTGAAACAGGGTCTCACTAAGTATTCAGAGTATATAAGGAAAGGCCTTCTTAAGTTGCTGAGGCTGGCCTCAAACCTGCAATCCTCCTGTCTCAGCCTCCCAAGTACTGGAATTACAGATGTGCACCACCATGCCTGGTACTATTTAGGACATTTAATATTAATAAAATAACAAAAGCCGGGCTTGGTGGCACACACTTATAATCCCAGGACTTGGGAGGCTGAGATAGGAGGATCTCAGGTTTACAGCTAGCCCCAGCAACTTAGTGAGGCTGTCAGCAAATGAGCGAGACCCTGTTTCAAAATGTAAAACATAAAATAGGGCTGGGCTGCAGCTCAGGTAGAATGCCCCTGGGTTCCATCCCCAGCACCACGAATAAATAAATAAGCAAACAAACAAAATAACACAATGTGTGGTCTTCTGTGTCTGCCTTTTTCCACTTAGCATGCTCTAATGTTTTCAGGGGTTTATCCATGTTGTGCCACATATCAGTACTTTATCCATTTCATTACTGAATAATATTCCATTGTATGGGAGTAGCATCTTTTGTTTATCCATTTGGGTTGATAGACACTTGTATTGTTTCAGCATTTGGCTACTACAAATAATACTGTTAGGAACATGTGCATACATGTTTTTATATGGATGTAATTTTCATTGCACTTGGGCATTAACCTCAGAGTGCAATTGCTGGGTCACACGGTAACTCTATTTAACATGTTGAGAAACCCCCAATCAAATTGTTTTGATTTGCATTTTTCCAGTAACTAATGATGTTGAACACTTCTTCATGTGCCTATTTGCCATTTGTATATCTTCTTGGGAGAAATGTTCATTTAAATCCTTTGTCCATTTTTAAGTTGGGCAATTGGTCTTTTTATTGTTGGGTTGTAAGATTTCCTTATATACTCTGAATGCTAATTAAATTAGCCTTTTTGCTTTTCTGGTTTTCTTCATTTGTTCTTTTGAGTTCTGAGTTATCTTACATCACTTCCTTACTCTAGTACAACTCTCCTCCCACCTACTGCCTCCTTTGTTCTTGTCACATAGATTACATTTCTACAAGTTATTGCCCAGCAGTGCAATTACATGCATACTGCTTTGTACTTTCCTTTCAAATAACCCACAAGAAAATGAAATAAGTATTTGTATTTACATTGTAATTACTGTCTTTTATATCATACTGTCTTTTGTAATTTACTCCTTTCTTTTGTGTGGAGTCACATCACTGTCCTGGGTAACTTGCTTTCAACCTGAAGAAATTCCTTTAGTGTTTTTTAGAAAGTGGGTCTGCTAGCAACAAATTCTGATTTTTGTTTGTCTGGGGCTGCCTTTATCCATCCATTCTTCCTCCCTCCCTCCCTTCCTTCCTTCCTTCCTTCCTTCCTTCCTTCCTTCCTTCTTTCCTTCCTTCCTTCCTTCGTGGATTGAACCCAGGGGCATCCTACCTCCGAGCTACACCCCTAGCCCTTTTTATTTTCTGTTTTGGAAACAGGGTCTTGTTAGGTTAAGAGTCTCGCAAAGTTGGTGAGGCTGGTCTCAAACCTGTGATCCTCCTGTCTCAGCCTCCCAAGTACTAGGATTACAGGTGTGCGCCACCACGCCCAGCTCCCTTTCATTTTTGAAAGATAATCTTGCTGGATATGATTCTTGGTTGAGCCTGGAACAGTGGGTACACAGCTGTAATCCCTGCTGTTCGGGAGATGGAGGCAGGAGAATTGCAAGTTCCAGGGATTACAAGCGTGCGCCACCATGCCCGGCTCTGCTTCCCCCTTTCTGTACAGGGTACAGAAGTTCCAGGGTTCCAGGGTAGTCTCTGGCAATTTAGCGAGACCCTGTCTCAAAATAAAGATTTTTCTTTTTGTGGTGCTGGGGATTGAACCCAGGGGCATTCTACCTCCGAGCTACACCCCCAGCCCTATTTTTAATTCTTTATTTTGAAACAGGGTCTCACTAAGTTGTGGAGGCCTCACTAAGTAGCTGAGGCTGGCCGCAAACCCAGATCCTCCTATCTCCGCCTCCCAAGTACTGGATTACAAGCATGCGCCACCATGCCCAGCTAAAAATAAAGATTTTTTTTAAAAAGGGTTGGGGATATAGCTCAGTGGTAGAACAGTTGCCTAGCCTGCACAAGGCGCACACACACACACAATGTAAACACTCAACTAAATAAAAATGTGAGCTTTGAAAATTTATTTTGCTCAGCAGTCATTTCATCCCCAGGAATTTACTGAAGGAGAAATCCAGAAATAAAAAGGGTTCTAGTCCTGAAAAGGTTAATGTCTTATTTTTAGATAAAAATCATTAGTAATAGCCTAAATATACAATAGCTAAGGAATAATTAGGTAAGTGTGATGCATCAAACTAATGTGTCCTAGTCACTGCACTTCTGTTAAATAAAAATTACGAAAAGACAAGCAAAAGGGTAAAATGTTTCTATATTAATTGGGAAAAGGAGGAAAACATATTAAAGTATTGTAAGTATGGAGAAGATCCATAGGTATATGGACACCATTCACCATCGCCAAATTATGGACCCAACCTAGATGTCCATCCACAGACGAATGGATAAAGACAGTGTGGCGTATACACACAGGGAGCGCTGCTCCGCCATGAAGAACAGATCAAACCACTTGCAGGAAATGGATGGAACTAAAGGATATTGTGCTAAGGGAGGTCAGCTAGGCTCAGAGTCAGGGGTTGTATGTTTTCTCCAGATGTGGAAGCCAGAGAGAAAATGGAACACAAAAGGACTTCAGATAAATAAGGAGAGACAGCAGAACAGTACAAGGGAATGGGGGAGGAAGGTGGGGAGGAAAAAGGGGTGAGGAAGGGAACAGCCCAAATAATGCTCTGTCCATATATGGAGGTATGCTACCAATCTCACTGACGTACAGAAAGGGGGAGCAGGCCGGGCATGGTGGCGCACGCTTGTAATCCCAGGACTTGGGAGGCGGAGACAGGAGGATCCAGGTTCACGGCCAGCCTCAGCTACTTAGTGAGGTCCTGTTTCCAAATAAAGAATAAAAAATAGGGCTGGGGGTGTAGCTTGGAGGTAGAATGCCCCTGGGTTCAATCCCCAGTACCGCAAAAAAAAAAAGAAAAGAAAAAGAGGGGAGCAGGTGGGGTGCGGAGGGAAACACCGAGTGCTGTGCATGTATGTTTGTATCACTTAGAACCTCACTGTGATGTATGATTACAGTGCACCAATGTGTGTGTGTGTGTGTGTGTGTGTGTGTGTGCATGTGTGTACGTACACAGATTGGGGAAGGGAAACCAGGCTCGAGTGTTAGATGGGAACTGAGGGTACACCTCCCTATTGTAGAGCTTTCAATAAATAAATAAAAGCTAATTTTCAAGTATGGACTGTGGTGTGAACTGGGTATTTTTCCAAGGGGTGGTTTTAGAGCAGCCGCTCAAGACACGCAGTGAGGAGAAGGCTCGCGTACCTGTCTCCCTGTCCAGAGGTGGGCAGGACTCCACTTCACCTGGCAGATGGGTAAGCTGTATTCCCAGCATAGCAAGCGGACGTGTCCAGAGGGCTGCGTTTGCCTGGCAGATGCCTGCTCGCATCCAGCTCCGTTTCCTCAGCCCCACGCAGGAGCACGGCTGTATTGTGACTTGGGTCAGCTCACTTGTTACGTGTTTGAGGTCAGCTCAATTCTCAAGACTTCACAGCAGAAATTATCCTTTTTTTGTGTGATACTGGGGATTGGACCCAGAGGCATTCTACTTCTGAGCTACACCCCCAGCCCTATTTTATTTTTTAATTTTAAAACAGAGTCTCACGAAGTTGCAGAGGGCCTCACCAAGTTGCTGAGGCTGGCCTCAAACCTGCGATCCTCCTGTCTCAGCCTCCCAAGTACTAGGATTACAAGTATGCACCACCACACCTGGAAGAAATTATTCTTATATAAACCATACCTTCTTCAGGTGAGTCCAAATAAACTCTACCCCTCATCAAATCAGTTTTAATTTTTAGTGCAGTTGGAAGCAGAGTCAGTTCTCTGCAGACATCATTTGATGCCAGCTCTCTGTATGTCATTCACCAACTAATCCCTCCTCCTTGCTGCCTTAAAGATCTGCATGTTGTCTGGGCATGGTGGTGCATGTCTGTAACTCTAGTACTTGGGAGGCTGAGATGGGATCACAGATTCCAGGCCAGCCTCAGCAACTTAGCAGGCCTCTCAGCAACCTAGCAAGACACTATTTCAAAACAAAACATAAAAAGGGCTAAAGGTTTATCTCAGGTAGAACCCCCCTGGGTTCATCCCAGTACCACACGCAAAAAAACACCTGCATCTCCCCAGTGGAGCTTGCCAGCGTCCGCGCAGGGGGTCCACATGAACTGGCTGCGAGATCTCACTAGCCACTCGATCTGGAGTCCCAGCATCACCTCCAGTGCCATCGCAGTCCACCCTGAAGTGTCCCCTGCGCACAGCCACCGAGCTCATCGGGGGCTTCCTACCCTCGTCTCTGGACCTCACAGGGGCCTGCTCAGAAGCACAGGGCTTGCCCAGTCACGGGATAGCAAACACAGCTCCTTAGTGGGGCACTCAGGCCTCTGGCCATTAGGCACAACCTTGTTTTCTTTGCCATATCTTCTATTTTCCACCCATGTGCAAGCCTCCATGGAACTCCCATTTCCTGTTGTCCTGAGGGTCAAGTGGACATTGCCTAGAATGTTCCTCGGGTCATTTCTCCATACAGGGAAAGTGTGCTTTCTGGAACTGAAAGAAAATTTTCCCATTGCTGTCTACTAAGTAACAAGGGCATACTACACACAGAGCAGGAATTTGGGCACCAAATTCTGTGTCTTTTTTTTTTTTTTTTTTGCGGTACCGGGGATTGACCCCAGGGGCATTCTACCTCCACGCTACACCCCCGGCCCTATTTTTTATACTTTATTTTGAAACCGGGTCTCACGAAGTTGCAGAGGGCCTCACTAAGGAGAGAGAGAGAGAGAGCTGAGGCTGGCCGCGAACCCGGATCCTCCGGTCTCCGCCTCCCAAAGTACTGGGATTACAAGCGTGCGCCACCATGCCCAGCTGTATCTCTTTTTTTATTTGGCAAAAGTACATATTTTTTGGGAAATGAAGGTATCATTTGAGAAGAAGCTTGCTTATAGCATGAATAATTGTTAAAATAAAGTAAAACAGAAAAGAGCCTTATCCGTGACAGTTGCTTTGTTCCATTCACCCACTACTGTAATACCATTTGTGCAGAGCGCGGGAGAGCGAGTGTGAGTGAGCGCGGGCGCAGCCTGACATTAATGAGCGAAGAGGCGGACAAGGGGCACATTGGCGGTTGTTGAATTTTCTGTTTTCTTTACATCCTTTCTTCTCAAACTGCAACCTCCCCCTCATCCAGTTCCTTAAAAAATGTGATATTTCAGTGAATTTTCTTCATCTGACTCCACCCATACATTGAAGCCTTTTTTTTTTTTTTTTTTGCCCCATAGAAACAAAAGGCAGAGAGTGTGTTTTTGAGCTTTTGAGAGGCATGGCTGCTCACTTACTCATAAGTAGTGGTTATTATCTCAGAACCAGGCTTTCGTGTTCCAAGGAGAAAAACATGAGATTAAATGTCTTCTGATAACACATTAGCCCTAAAAATGCCTTTATTTATTCTAAGTGTTTCTTTAGTAGTTCTATCGAGAAAATCTAAAGGGGTTTTTGGTTGTGAAAAGTTGATCTTTTAATAAGTCATAAGGTACCCAGCACATCCCTCTTTATAACAGTTAACTTCTTATCTTCCCTGTTGCAAAGAGGAGTGGAAACTATTTTTTTCAAAGTATCAAGGCAAACTGAAAGGAATAACAGAATTCAAACCTTTTAATGTATGTTTGCAGCGTAAAGACCTTTTTCTAAATTCATTCCAGTATTTGGGAGTAATTCTCTGAGCAGTCAAATCTGTAAGTGCATTTGAGAAACAAAATAAAATAGTCTAGATTCAGAAATAATCTCTTTTAAATACATATTATTCTTCCCCATATTGGAACAATTTGTCCAAAACACAATCCGTGCGTGTAGGATTTTTGCCTGTTCGGATCTGAGTGGGAATCAGTAGTTTCTTTGTTGGTCACTATGGAAACCAGTCAGCCTATCCTGAATAGCTCTTAGGTCATACAGAGCGATGCCTGTGTCTCAGTGTGCTTCCTCGCTGAGCAAGCCAGGCCGGCTTCTCCTGCCACCAGCCGCTCTCCCTCTCCGGAGCCAGCAGCATGCAGGTGCAGGATGTGCCTCGGCGGCCCTCAGCGGTGCACTTCCTCAGCTCCTTTCTGCAGGGCCGCCGCCACTCCACCTCCGACCCAGTCCTGAGGCTGCAGCAGGCCCGGCGCGGCTCGGGCTCTGCCACCAAGCTGCTGTCCTCATCTTCTCTCCAGGTGATGGTGGCTGTGTCCTCCGTCAGCCGCACCAAGGGGAACCCAACTTTCCCCGAGAGGAAAAGTAAAGCTGCTTTCTTCTTCTAGATGGTCATGCCTGTGTGTCTAAATTTAAGGGATGTAAATAGGCTGTGTTGTGTTTGTATCTTCTTAAATATTGACAGTTAATTCTCTGTTATACTTTTTACTATCTGTTATGCTAAGAATTTGAATGAATATGCATGAGGAGATACAAATGATTGAATGGTTTTTTTTTTTCATTAGAAATGCAGTTTCTGAGCCAGGCGTGGTGGCGCACGCTTGTAATCCCAGTACTTGGGAGGCTGAGACAGGAGGATCGCAGGTTCATGGCCAGCCTCAGCTACTTAGTGAGGCCTCCGAAACTTAGTGAGACCCTGTTTCCAAATAAAGAATAAAAATAGGGCTGGGGGTGGAGCTCGGAGGTAGAATGCCCCTGGGTTCCATCCCCAGTACCGCAAAAAAAATGCAGTTTCTGAAAAAAAAAATCCTCCTGTAAAAGATTTGCTTTTATAATTTCTTTCTTTTCATTGCCAATATGATGTGTAGATATTCTTGTATGTGAAAGCTTTTTTAAAATATTAGATGAGGGGGATTCAGCACCAACTCGTCACATACAATCCTGAGATAAAACGGAAACTGTTTCCCACGTGACCATTCCGTTTGGAGAGTGGCATTTTAAATCATCCTTTCTTTGTATGTTCTAGAAAATTCGGAACGTCCAACACCGAAGTACACAAAAGTGGGAGAGCGTTTACGGCATGTCATCCCTGGACACATGGCGTGCTCCATGGCGTGTGGCGGTAGGGCGTGCAAGTACGAGAACCCAGCCCGCTGGAGCGAGGAGGAGCAAGCCATTAAGGGTGTTTACTCATCCTGGTAAGTGGTCCTGTCTGCCTTCCAGAGCTATGTGGGATAAAGGAACAGGGTGCCTGTGAGTCAGAGGCAGGGGTGCGAGGAGTGGTGCAGGTTCTGAAGTTAGAGGCCCTCCCTTCCTCTGGCTTCACCCCCACCAGTGGGGGGGATCCTGGCCTTCTCAACCTCAGTTTCTCACTTATAAAATGGAAATAATTAAACCCAAACCATAGGGCTTTGTTTTTAAATTAAGTGAAATGTATGTAAAATATCTTAAATGGGTAGACAGCTCTTAAATTTCAGAAATTGCTAGAAATAATAAAATCATTCAACTGTCAGTTTGAGAAAATTGCTAGAAATAATAAAAACCATTCAGCTGTCAGTTTGAGAGAATTACGAGGCACAGATGTAGTTTTCCAGCTTCACACAGGTAAGCGTTAGCCTCGTCTGTGTGTTCTCACGTTCTGTATGAAAGGACATGTTTCCCACGGATACTCTTCAGTCGGCCTTGATGGAAGTGGCAGAAGCTGTCAGCTCGGTAGACAGCCTGAGAGGCTCACGTTGTTTCTGGCGTGTGAGTGCATGAATACCACTCTTGAACCTACTGCCTTTGACTAGCAACAAGAAGCTACACCCGAAAGATTCAGACAGGTCGTTTGAAATGTACTTAGAGGAATTCACTGTTTAAAGAATTCTAGTCATGCCAGGGGTAGTGGCGCATGCCTGTAATCCCAGTACTTGGGAGGCTGAGACAGGAAGATGGCACTCGAGACCAGCCTTGGCAACTTAGTGAGCCTCTGTTTTAAAATGAAGAATAAAAGCCAGGCGTGGTGGCGCACGCTTGTAATCCCAGTACTTAGGAGGCTGAGAGAGGAGGATCGTAGATTCACGGCCAGCCTCAGCTACATAGTAAGGCCCTCCGCAACTTAGTGAGACCCTGTTTCAAAATAAAGAATAAAAAATAGGGCTGGGGGTGTAGCTCAGAGGTAGAATGCCCCTAGGTTCAATCCACAGTACCACGCACATAAAAAAAGAATAAAGTAGGACTGGGGTTATAGCTCAGAGGTAGAATACCCCTGGGTTTAATCCCTAGTAACCCCCCAACATACACACAGAATTCTAGTTATGAATTACTTTATGTAGCAAGAACCAATTTTTAAATTTGATATTTGTCCACCAGCATATCTGACTTGCAGTCTGTGCCTTTCCCTGATGGATGTGCTGGGTGCATCTGCAGTGACACGGTCTGGGTCCCTGTCATTACTTTCTGCACAGGTCATATTCACACCGCCCCTGAGGCACCGTTGACAAGTAGCTTCTAGAACTGAAGCCTCAGGTCACATTGATGGTTTGCTTGACTGTTGACTGAGCCACGTGAGGCTCCCACTTCTGCCGTTTCCACCTGCATCTCCTTGCAGCTTACACTAAATGCTAGTGAACTTGGGGGATCCCAAACCTTTGGGGTACATGGTTAATTTTACACTTTGTCCCGATGGGGAGGTGTTCTTTTTGGATCCTGCCCTAGTAATCTAATGTCTCTTACTCCTCTGAGATTCACGTGACCCACAACTTGCAATACACTACTTTATGCATCACTCACTAAGGAAAGAGAATGGTGAAAATTTTGAACTGAACAAAGTAAAACCAGAGGCCTAACAAGAGTGACAGCCCTTCATTGGCCCTCCATTCATTTGTTCATGAACATCCCTAGGCTGAGCACAGTGCTAGATGCTTTCAAATTACCAGCATTCATTTTCATAAAACTCTTGGGAGTTAGTGCCATTTTATTGGTGTTCCAGAGAAATTAATTAATTTGCTTCACAACCAGAGAGTAGAAAAGCCAGCATTTAAAACCAGACTCGACTGACTCGGGAACCCTTATCTTTTGCTAAGTTACAATAACTCCACATTTATTCATAATTATAGGCCAGGATTTGTCCTGACCTTACATGATATCAAGTTGACTTCCCATACCAACCCTGGGAGGCAGGCATTCCCGTCCCCGTTTAATACCCAGGTCCCTGGAGTTCAGCTGGCCGGTGAGCAGTGGTGCCTCTCCACTGGCTCCGCAGTCTCTTGCCTCTGGACAACTAATCAAGACTGTTACCCTTGCCGCTAGCTGAGGTCTCTCCATCGAGTGGGAAGATAGTTAGATCTTTTCTATCAAAGGAATAGTGTGACTTGGGCTCTGTTGTGTAGAACCGTCATTGTGGAACCTTGTGTGTGCTTTTATTTTTTGTCAAGATAGCATTTCCTGGAAATTGTGAGTGCCACCCCCTCCCCCGGCATCCCCTTCAGCCAGTGGTGTCAAGATTGTGAGGCCCCGCTCCCACCAATAGGAGCACAGCGCGGGAGACCACGCTGAAAGTAAAATGCCCAGCAGTTTTCCGCCACGTTGTTCTTGTCTCCCTAACTTGGTTGGTGGCAGGATCCCTTTTTGCAAAAAGTAAAATTCGCCTTGCAGAGCCGCTTTTGAATATGTGTCTTTTCTTATGACACCATGGAAAGGTATTTCTAACAATCATGTCCGCTGGAATCTCTTGAGAGTCTTTGGAAACAGTTTGTTAGCGTCCATAGACACTTTATGTCCTGGAGTTTCTTCCAGGGAGTTAAGAAGCTAGGTTTCCTACAGCTCCAATCATGATGCAAAACTGAAGTCAGATTTGTAGAAAGGGATTCTTGCGGAGTTGTGGAAATCAGCTGAAGGAAGCGCGTTTCTGTCCTTGGAGGTTGAACCCTCTGGGTTCTGTGCATTGACCGGCCCTCCCTGCCCGCAGGGTCACCGACAGCATTGTGGCCATGGCCCGGCCGTCCTCCGAGCTCCTGGAGAAGTACCACATCATCCAGCAGTTCCTCAGGTCAGTGCTGCTGGCGCGGCCGCTCACGCTCCAGCGAGAAGCCCACGTGTTTGCTCTTTCGTAGCTTGTGCCTTCAGGTGCTTTCCTTTTAAAAATAGAGTGAAGAGCTTATTGCAAACAAGAAATCAAAGTTTTGAGAATGACTAATAATGCTTATCAATGCCAAAAATGGCTAATTTTTTTTTCAAACTCCAGCTCCCAATACGACTAATTGCTCTTTTTCCTTTTTAAGTCATGGCATAAAAACAATAATCAACCTGCAGCGCCCCGGTGAGCATGCTAGCTGTGGGAACTCTCTGGAACAAGAAAGTGGCTTCACATACCTTCCAGAAGCATTCATGGAGGCTGGCAGTAAGTTCCTTCCCACCGCCTCTCTGTGGATTGTCAACGACAGTGCTCAGAAACTTTTGTCTGCTGGGCTTTCAGGCTAAAAAGGTGATGAAGCTGGGCTCAGTGGCGAACACCTGCAATCTCAGTACTTGGGAGGCTAAGACAGGAGGATCGCAAGTTCAAGGCCAGCCTCAGCAACTTGGCAAGACCCTGTTTCAAAATAAAAAATAAAATAGGCTGGGAGTGTAGCTCAGAGGTAGAATGCCCTGGGTTCAATCCCTGGTAACTCACACACACACGCACACACACACACACGTCATGTGATGGAAGTACTCCTAGTATGAGGACTCATGGAAGTGAGGACGGGGTAACTTTGACCTTGAATGCTGCTACCATTCCTCCTGGGGATTGCTGCGGGAGTACAGCATTTCTTTTTTCCCATAAGAGTGATGTTGGGAGGCGACCCCACAGTGTGAGACTCCCATTCAGTGCATGCCTGTGTACCTCAGACTCGTTCTCACAGCAGCTGTGTGCGGCAGGTGTTGTTATTTCTATTTTACACATGAGGTACTGGTTTGCCCAAGACCACAGAGCTTTTAAGTGGCAGTCAGTACTGAAAGCTGCCGTGCCTCCCGGGCTCCAGGGGATCCCTCTTGTAACAGTCCAGAGGCTTCTCAGTCACAAGAGTTTTGGGATGGAACATTCGAAACTTGTCATTCAGATTCAGCTGAGCAAGATAAACAGGCAATCTTGCAATTTTATTTTTGTATGTGTGGTTCTAGGGATTGAACCCCGGGGCATTCTACCTCCCAGCTACACCCCCAGATCTTTTTACTTTTGAAATAGGGTCTTGCTAAGATGCTGAGAGCCTTGCTAAATTGCTGAGGTTGGCCTTGAATCTGTGATCCTCTTGTCTCAAACTCCCAAGTACTGAGATTACAGGCATTTACCATCATGCCAGCTGGAACTTTTTTTTTTTTGCGGTACCGGGGATTGAACCCAGGGGCGTTCTACCTCTGCGCTACACCCCCGGCCCTATTTTTTTTTATACTTTATTTTGAAACCGGGTCTCACGAAGTTACGGAGGGCCTCACTAAGGAGAGAGAGAGAGAGACAGGGAGAGAGAGAAAGAGCGAGCGCTGAGGCTGGCCGCGAACCCGGATCCTCCGGTCTCCGCCTCCCAAAGTACTGGGATTACAAGTGTGCGCCACCACGCCCGGCTGGAACTTATTTTTAAGAAGCTTGAGTCTTGCTCCCCCCGACCCCCCACCCTGCATAGAAAATCTAAGCCAGGCACGGTGGTGCACACATGTAATCCCAGTACTTGGGAGGCTGGGGCAGGAGGATGGCAGGTTCAAGGCCAGCCTCAGCAACTTACTGAGACCCACAGCAACTTAGCAAGACCCTGTTTCAAATTTTAAAAATAAGGGTTAGAGGTGTACCTTAGAGGTAGAACGACTCTGGGTTCAATCCCCAGTACCACACACAGGAAGGAAGGAAGGAAGGGAGGGAGGGAGGAAGGAAGGAAGGAAGGAAGGAAGGAAGGAAGGAAGGAAGGGAGAAAGCAAACCTTCATGTACTCCTTTAGTCATTTCAGTTGTTTAGACACATTTCCATGCTTCCACAAGAGTATATGCATTGCCTTCATAACTGAGTAACTTCAGCCTGGATCACTGACTTTATTAATTTGTAATTCTACTTTTTCATAATTCATTCTGGCTGAGTTTCAGCAGGAAATGTCTTAAGTAATGTAAAAACGTGAGAAAGCTCAGCAATTAAACTTACTAGAATGTAAGAAAGCTATCATTAGCCGGGTGTGGTGGCACACGCTTGTAATCCCAGTACTTTGGGAGGCGGAGACCAGAGGATCAGGGTTCGCGACCAGCCTCAGCTCTCTCTCTCTCTCTCTCTCTCTTCCTCTCTCTCTCCCCCTAGTGAGGCCCTCCGCAACTTCGTGAGACCCGGTTTCAAAATAAAGTATAAAAAAATAGGGCCGGGGGTGTAGCGCGGAGGTAGAACGCCCCTGGGTTCAATCCCCGGTACCGCAAAAAAGAAGAAAGCTATCATTTCAGAACTGTATATTTAGTGAAATCTGTGTGCCTTACAGCTGGATATTGGATATTTGTCATGGATTCATTCATTTTCTTCACGTCTTTACAAGTGTTTTTTGTGTGGTAATTTTGTGCTTCCTTTCTCCTCATTTCCTAGTTTATTTCTACAATTTTGGATGGAAGGACTATGGTGTAGCTTCCCTCACCACCATCTTAGACATGGTGAAAGTAATGACATTTGCCTTGCAGGAAGGAAAAGTGGCCGTCCACTGTCACGCAGGGCTTGGGCGAACAGGTAACTCTCAGGAGGTGATTTGATTGTTTTGTAGGCATATTTAATTATTCATATTTAATTATTTCATTTATTTATTTTTTTTGCGGTACTGGGGATTGAACGCAGGGGCATTCTACCTCTGCGCTACACTCCCAGTCCTATTTTTTATACTTTATTTTGAAACCGGGTCTCACGAAGTTGCGGAGGGCCTCACTAAGTAGAGAGAGAGAGAGAGAGACAGCTGAGGCTGGCTGTGAACCCGGATCCTGCAGTCTCCGCCTCCCAAAGTACTGGGATTACAAGCGTGCGCCACCATGCCTGGCTTGTAGGCATATTTAAACAAATAAAGAATGAGATTTTCTAATTCTAAAGATTTTTGGGGGGGAAACCTATGAAAGCTTTGGAGTCAAATGGAAGAAGTTAATAAAAAATATATATGAAATAATTTAAATAGAGCCGGGCCTGGTGGCATACACCTCTGATCCCAGTACTTGGGAGGCCAAGGTAGAAGGGTTGCAAGTTCGAAGCTAGCCTCAGCAACTTAATGACATCCTGTTTCAAAATAAAAAAAGGGCTGGGGGGATGTAGCTCAGTGGTGGAATACCCCTGGGTTTAATCCTCAGTGCCCCCCCCACACACACAAATACTCTCACCAACAAATGGTCATTGTAACTACCAGTTTAAGATACTTCTTTTCTTTCTTTTTTATATTTATTTATTTATTTATTTATTTATTTATTTATTTATTCTTGCGGTACTAGGGATTGAACCCAAGGGCATTCTACCTCCTAACTACACACCCAGCCTCTTTTATTTATTTTTATTTATTTATTTATTTATTTATTTTGGAACAGGGTTTCCCTAGGGTGCGAAGAGTCTTACTAAATTTCTGAGCCTACTGTCAAACCTATGGTCCTTCTTTCTCAGCCTCCCAAGTATTGGGATTACGGGTGTGCGCCACCAGGCTTGGTTTGATGAGAGTATTTTTTAAATGACTTAGGGCTGAAAACTTATTGTATTTAACCAGGTTTCCAAAACTACTTAAATGACCACTCTGTTTTCTTCTTTAAAAAAAAATACCTTCTTTTAATAAATAATGTCTTTTAAATGAAATTTTTCTTAACCAAAACAATAATAAAAATAGTAAGCATTGTTTCACCTACTACAGTCTAAGCATTTACATTTGCTGTGTTTTAGAATCTTTAGGAACAATGTGAGTTGAAGAAACTGCAGTTTGAGAGAAGTAATTCACTACGTTTAGTAAATAGCAGGGCCAAGATTTATATCCACGACGGACTCCAAAGCTCACGTGCTTTCTGCTTTGGGAGGTTCTGTGTTTGTGAAGGGGAGTCTATCTGTGCATAAAATTATATATAAAATTTCCGATTTTATTTAAAAAATGTAGTAGAGCCTCACTACACTGCTGGCCTGAGGGCAAAAACAAAGGCCTTGGGGTTGATGTCTCCACTGGATGTGGATGGGTCTGGCGAACCGCAGGCCGACTCATCCACAGTGTCGCTGTGTGCCTGCTAGGGGTTTCCACCTGCGGGAGCATCCTGAGGGGTGGGACTCAGCTCAGCTCTCAGGGTCACGCTGAAAGGTTGCTCTTCCTGGCCACTGCACGTGCTGGCTCTGCAGATATCTTGTACTTGTGCTAAAGATCTGCCACATCTCAGTGAGAAGATATATTGTACGCGACTACAAACCTTCAGAGGTTCTGACTTTCATATGTGAAAGACATTCACATCGGTGGTACATACCAGTAATCCCAGCACCAGGGAGGCTAAGACAGGAAGATCGCAGGTTCCAGGCTGGCCTCAGCAACATAACGAGGCCCTCAGCAACTTAGTGAGACCCTGTTTCAAAATAAAAAATAAAAATAAGAATGGGTGGGAGATGGCTCAGAGGTTAGAATGTCCCTGGGTTCAATCCCAGTACCAAAAATAAATAAGTAGGATGTTCACAAATTTGTGAATCACACAGGTGTGGACATACCTTTTAAGTTTAATATTAGTTGATTATATTTGAATTGATTAGTTGTTACCTTTTCATCACTCACTTATGTTAATTAGATGTTAATTGATAAGAACCTATAATATTTACACTGTTAAGGCTGGCTTCCTTAATAGTATCTGCTTACAGAAAAACAGAATTACATCATGGTCTGGAGAAAAAAACAGATTAGTGTAGACACAATCTGAAAGAACTACTGTCGGAAAGAGACGCTGGCAGTGAATGTGAATGACCCTAGGGACGAGCTGCCCTCGGAGGGAGGCGCCCAGCTGCAGCAGCATCCCGGCAGCTGATAGACAGCGGCCTGGGAAGTTCCAAGCACAGAGAGGCTGGGTGCTTGAATTGAAATTTTCAAAAGGTGTTCAGAGTGGAGAACAGAAGCGGGGTTCGCTGTCGTCCCTGTTGGAGGCGTGCAGGAGGAAGATGGACGGGCCAGAGCCTGGACTCACTTGGTCATGCCTCTCCTGTTCCATGTGTCCTCGCCGCCAGCTCTGTGCCAGCCCAGCTCTGGGGACAGACACAACTCAACTCCACAAACATTTAAATAAAGTGGATAAGCCGAGCGTGGGGGCGCACACCTGTAATCCAAGTACTTGGGAGGCTGAGACGGGAGGATCGCAGGTTTAAGGCCAGCCTCAGCAACTTAGCAAGACCTTGTTTCAAAATAAAAAATAAAAAGGGCTGGAGGTGTAGCTCAGAAGTAGAATGCTTCTGGGTTCAATCCCTAGTACCACATACACAGAAAAAAGGAATGAAGAAAATACAATAAGAGGAAAACAATAATAAACTGCTTATACACAAAGATACAAAGTTATCGTAATAATTGTCTTTCCAATGTGCCTGTATTTATATGATTTCTTAACATGCATTCAAATTTTAAATCATCAAATAGTAATAAATAAGTAAATGACCAATACTTGGGAGGCTGAGACAGGAGGATCGCCTCAGCAACTTAGTGAGATCCCATTTCAAAATAAAAAATTTTTTAGCCAGGCATGGTGGCACACACCTGTAATCCCAGTACCTGGAAGGCTGAGAGAGGAGGATCACAGGTTAGAGGACAGCCTCAGCAATGAAGCAAGACTCTCAGCAACCTAGCAAGACCCTGTTTCAAAAAAACAAAAAGTAAAAAGGGCTGGGGTGTCGCTTAGGGGTAGAATGCCCAGGTCTATTTCCCAATACCAATAAAGTAGGTAAGTGAAATTGCCACCTTTCTCACGCCATCTTCTCTTCCTCGGTGTTTAGGTGTTTTAATAGCGTGCTATTTAGTGTTTGCAACAAGGATGTCCGCCGACCAAGCAATCATATTCGTGCGGGCGAAGAGACCCAATTCCATCCAAACCAGAGGACAGCTGCTGTGCGTGCGGGAGTTTACTCAGTTCCTCACGCCTCTCCGCAACATCTTCTCTTGCTGCGATCCCAAAGCACATGCTGTCACCCTGGCCCAGTACTTAATTCGCCAGCGTCACCTGCTTCACGGTTACGAGGCCCGACTGCTGAAACATGTGCCAAAAATCATCCACCTGGTGTGCAGACTGCTGCTGGACGTGGCGGAGAACAGGCCGCTGGTGGTGAAAGACGTGGCGGAGGGACCCAGGCTCTCCGCCGAGATCGAGAAGACCGTGTCCGAGATGGTCACCAGGCGCCTGGACCGAGAGCTGCTGCGGCAGGGCAGCGACGCCTCGGACGCGTTCGGGCCCGCGGTGCCGGAGCTCGAGGCTCGGGACGGGGTCCTCTCCAGCGAGCAGGAGCTCGACCCCCTCTGGAAGAGGAGGAACGCCCAGTGCCTGCAGCCCCTGGCGGGCCTGCGGAGGCGGCTCAGCTACAGCGACTCGGACCTGAAGCGGGCCGAGGCGCTGCTGCAGCAGGGCGAGACCCCGTGGACGGTGCCGGCCGGGGACCTGCTGGGCCAGGAGCCCCAGCAGCCGAAGCCCGGCAGCCAGCGGCCCGGCCCGCCCTCTCCGGAGCTAGATGTGAGCAAGGAGGCGCTGGTGCGCAGCACCCTTTCCTTCTGGAGCCCGGCTGCACGCAGAGGCTCGGGGGGCGAGGATGAGGGAGCCCCCCTTTGCGGCGGGAGAGACGCTCCAACGAAAGCGCCCCGGAGCAGGACCTTCTCGGCGGGGGTTCCAGGTTCATGCAACCCTGGAGAACCAGTCACGCCCAACTTCACAAGCGCTGCTGCTCGCTGTCCTTGTGAGCCCCACAGCAGCTGGGGCCGAGGTTCGGCCGAGGAGGAGCGCAGGACTTGCCGCTGCCCGCTGGACTGTGGCTCCGGGACCAAGGCGCAGCTCTCAGCGGAGCCGGAAACTCAGGACAGCACGGCCGCGTCCGGAGCAGAGCCGCAGGGTCTGCAAGCCGAGTTGAGTGTGGAGGCCAGGAGGGTACTGGCGGCCAGAGCCCTGGCAAATCTCAACGAGTTTGCAGAAAAGGACCAAGTGAAAAGGAAGGTCGAAATGTGGCAGGTATTTGAATTTCCTTATTTATATGCGGAACAACTATAGTCATGTCAGCAAAAATGGAATACATTCTCTCAAATTTGTTTTGCTATAAAAATATGAAGAGCTGGATGTGGTGGCACCGTGCCTGTAATCCCAGTACATGCAGGCTGAGACAGGAAGATCACAGGTTTGAGGCCAGCCTTAGCAGTTTAGCAAGGCCCTCAGCAACTTAGTGAGGCACTGTTTCAAAATAAAAAAATAAAATAGCCGGGTGTGGTGGCGCACTCTTGTAATCCCAGTACTTGGGAGGCTGAGACCGGAGGATCCAGCGAGGCCCTGGGCAACAATAGGACTGGGGGTGGAGCTCGGAGGTAGAATGTCCCTGGGTTCAATCCCGACTAGCGCAAACAAATAAGTAAGTAAAATAAAATAGGAATGGGAGTGTAGTTCTGGTACAACGCCCCTGGGTTCAATCCTTGGTACCAAAAAAAAAAGATGTTTATACACAGTTAACTTTCAAACGTGGGCTCTCTCAGCTGTGATGTGAAGCTGGTGTGACAGAAATGGCATAGGGTGGTGGTCGTGGTTTCATTTAACTTCGTGTGTGAAAATACTGAGTACGATGCTTGGTGCACACAGGCGTTGATGTTGGTAGCTTCCTTCTTTCTTGCTGGGTTTATGGGGATAACCCGCCCTCAGAAGATGGCATTAGGAACGAACCCCAAATACCTCTCTAACCTGAGGCATGGCACAAGAAACCACACTTGGAGAACCAGCGACATAGAGACAAATACAGTAATCCCCAAAGCCCGGTGGCACTCATGTGGCACTCACGCCGCGTGAGTTCTGTCCTCTTGGCCTCTCCTCCTTCAGGCTGGCTAATTCTGACCGAGGGGACCACAGTCAGGACCCAGGAAAGCAAGGACAAGTGACCAGAGACCACTGTGGGGCCCTGGCTCTTACTGAGAAGAGGAATGTGAAGACCGTTTCTTGGCTTTTACTTAAATTAAAATGTGAAATTTAAAGTTTTGTTTTGGTACTAGAGATTGAACCCAGGGGCATTCTACCTCTGAGTTACACCCCCAGCCCTTTTTATTTTTGTTTTGAAACAGGGTCTCGCTAGGTTACTGAGGGTCTCACTAAGTTGCTGAGGCTGGCCGCGAACCTACAATCCTCCTGTCTCAGCCTCCCAAGTACTGGGATTACAGGTGTGCGCCACCACTCCAAGCTCTTTCGTGTGTGTCATGTTATGTGGTTTTCACAGACGTCCCGTGCAGCATGTGCTCCTATTTGTAGATTCCTTATTAATCTTTTGGATGCAGTGTTGTACATGAGGAAACAGGCAGCAGAGGGTAAGTGACGTGGTGAGGTCACATGGCTTGAGATCAGGCCAGTGGGGAGGGGTGGAGCTCCTGGGTTCAAGATTCCCATCATCCCCTCCGTCTTCCTGGCCTCACCAGAAGGCTCCGGGATACACCACGCTAAAAAGGGTTTTGAGTAGTGTCAGTTCTGCCCAGCTGGTCTCCTCGTGAGCTACTTACAATCGAATCAAAAGCTAATCTGAGCCAGGTGCAATGGCACACACCTGGCTGAGACAGGAGGATTGCAGGTGTGAGACCAGCCTCAGAAACTTAGTGAGACCTTCAGCAACTTAGCGAAACCCTGTTTCCAAATAAAAAATAATAAAAAGGGCTGGGGGTGTAGCTTGGAGGTAGAGTGCCTCTGGGTTCACTCCCAGTACCAAAAAAGAAAAGAAAAAAAAAAGCTATTCTGTTATGCACAGTCTCTGGGATGGGAAGAAATACAGACAACTAAAAGTATTGGTTTATTTATAAGATAGTAAAGAGAAACCCAGGACCGGAGGGTCCTTGTGGCATGGCAGACATAGCTGGAGGAAGGCAGGCTAGGTGGGACACCTCCTTCGCCATTTTCTACTTTGGGCTCCCAGGGGGATATTTCATCTCTTACATTTATCTGTGAAGGGCCTCCCTGCAAGGGGTGCTGGGAAAGTTAGAGAAAAGTCACATATTATAGATTCCATCCCATCATTAGCATGCTGCAGATATTGAATGGGTGAGCCAATGAATAGTTGTAATTATTAACTCATTACTATTGCAAAACTATATTTGAAGCCAGGTATGGTGGCACACGCCTAAAATTCCAGTATACTTGGGAGACTGAGACAGAAGGATCTCAGGTTCAAGTCCAGTTTCAGCAACAAAGTGAGACTCCCAGCAACCTAGCGAGACACTATTTCAAAATAAAAAATAAAATAGGAGCCAGGCATGGTGGTGCACACCTGTAATTCCAGTACTTGGGAGGCTGAGACAAGAGGATCGCAGGTTCAAGGCCAGCCTCAGCAACTTCGTGAGGCCCTCCACAATTTAGTGAGAATCTGTTTCAAAATAAAACATAAAATAGGGATAGGGGTGTAGTCAGAGGCAGAATGCTCCTGAGTTCAATCCCCAGTACCACGAAATAAATAATAAGTAAATGAATAAATAAATAATAAAATAAAATAGGGCGGGGTGTAGTGTGGATGTAGAACGCCCCTGGGTCCCCCCCCACACACACACACACAAAAGAAAAAATTATGTTCAATTTACTAAAACAAAAATCTGATCCCCTTCAGAAATTAGTTCAATTCTATCGTACCTGTCCCCTGCCTTCCAAGAGGCGAAGTTTCAAAATGTCATGTTTGGATTGTCCTCCGGGCATTTCAGGTCTCCGCAGCACTTCTAGTTATTTTCACCCTGGCAAGCTGCAGCATGGAGGGCTTGTTGTGTGGGCAATTCTGTGCAGGATTCTAGAAAGGCATTCGAAAGAAATGTATATGCCACATTACCCGCTTTCATTTACTATTTTTCATTTTTTCAAAAACATACCTTTGTCGGTGCATTGTGATTATGCATCATAATGAGGTTTCGAGTGATAGCAACATCCGTGCACACAGTGCCTGGGGCGCATCCCTCTGGACCCGCCCGCCGCCCTCCCTGTGCATGTCATTGAGGAGACTGGTGTTGATAATTGCATATATGTACAGAACATTATCTGAACTGTTTCCTTCGTCACGTCTCCTGTTTCTTTAATGTACTTTGAAGTTTCAGTTGAAAGCTTTGCCCGAGATCCCAGGTTAATTTATAAACGTCCCCTTATTTTTACTTTTTCACTAAACATTCTACTTCACTGCAATCAGTATTTCTGTGTTGTTCACCAGAAGCCCAAAAAGGAAGACTCTCTCTTCCTGAACTGCCTCTGTGGTTTCTGAACCAAGCAGCAGGTCACCAGCGCCGGCAGCCCTTCAGGAGTCAGCCCAGCGCCTTGTGAGCCAAGGCTGAGCTTGACAGAGGGAGACTGAGGCTCGGGGAAGTTCCCCAGACGGGCGGGTCTGGGAAGGCGTCCTCCAGCCCACCCCAGAGCCTGGGCCATCGTCTCCTGAGCAACCCATGGACCAGCCCGTGTCGGTCCACGCGCCTCTCTCTCCTCTCCCTGACTCCATCTCTGTCTGTCCCTCTTCCTCCTCCTCTTTAGAAAGAGCTCAACTCCCGAGATGGAGCCTGGGAGAGAATATGTGGCGAGAGAGACCCTTTCATCCTGTGTGGCTTGATGTGGTCTTGGGTGGAGCAGCTCAAGGAGCCTATCATCACCAAGGACGACGTGGACATGCTGGTGGACAGACAGGCGGACGCCGCCGAAGCCCTGTATTTACTAGAGAAGGTAACGTAGCTGGTGGACCAGTTAATGAATGTGACCAAGGCCCGCAGTGTAAGTTTCACCACTAAAAAGTCCCTTCCAAAAGGAGAAATCAGTACACAGCATTATCACTTAGAATATACAAAAATAAAAAGGAAAAAGTCCGTAAGACCGAGGGTCACGTTCAATGTTTTCAAACCTTTTAGTCTTATCAATACATATTCTTAAGAAAACTAAGTAAAAATAATTTTAGCATACAATTTTTTTTTTTGCGGTACCGGGGGTTGAACCCAGGGGCGTTCTACCTCCTCACTACGCCCCCGGCCCTATTTTTTTTATACTTTATTTTGAGACAGGGTCTCACGAAGTTGCGGAGGGCCTCACTAAGTAGAGAGAGAGAGAGAGAGACAGGGAGAGAGAGAGAGAGAGACGGGAGAGAGAGAGAGAGCGTGCACACGTGCACACGTGCTCAAGCTGAGGCTGGCCGCGAACCCGGATCCTCCGGTCTCCGCCTCCCAAAGTACTGGGATTACAAGCGTGCGCCACCACGCCTGGCTTAGCATACAATTTTATACTTCATTCTTGCTTGAAAGTGTAACATGGAACCAGGCACGGCAGCACTTGCCTGCAGTCCCAGTACTTGGGAGTCTGAGGCTGGAGGATCGCAGGTTCAAGGCCAGCCTCAGCAACTTAACAAGACCCTGTTTCAAAATAAAAAATAAAAAGGGCAGGAGGTGTAGCTCAGAAGTAAAATCTCCATAGGTTCAATCCCCAGTACCAAAAAAGAAGTATGACATGGTATTTTTCCACGAATAGCATAAGTATCTTATAAGTATCATTAACCACTCTTTCCCTGCTGGGCATTTGTTTTTACTTATTTAGTATGAGCGTTTACATGTGAAAGCTGTGAAGTAGGCTGGAATATAAACACACACACATAACTTGTCTATGCATAAAATCTAGAAGAATGTAGAAGGAAAGTAAGAAGCTAGTCATGTTGCCCTTCGGGGAAGGGCACTAGGGGACAGTGCATCTAGGAAAGGAGGGAAACTTTCTTTTCATTTAAGACCCTTCACACAATTTAGTATGTTTAACCATATAAAGATAGGAATTTTTATTTAGCCAGGCACAGTGGTGTGCCCCTGTAATCCCAGTACTTGGGAGGGTGAGAAGGAGGATCGCAGGTTTGAGGTCAGCCTCTTTCTTCCCCAGCCAACCTCCCCCCATAGCATCAGCAACAGGATGTGGGCACCGGTGCCCAACTGATGAGCGCACGCCCTCCATGATGTGTCAGCACCTACAAGCCGAACTAGAACCAGCAAGATGGGAAAGATCTGTTCAGTTCATTGCGGGAGAAACTTTGGCTTACAGTCGCACCTTTTGTCAGGTTCGGTTGTACTTTGTGCAGTGCCTCGCTAGTCGTGGTACTGTGTTCTGAGAGGCTTTCAGGCTGTGTGCACACCCAGCAGTAAATGCTTGGCAGAGCTCTCCGTAGGTAGCGCAGCAGTCGAGAGCGAGTGCTGGGTCACAGACCAGCGGCTCCCTTTGCAGTTGTGTGAGTGGCTTTCTTGAGGCATTTTTCCAACGACTTTGATTTTGATTTCTGCAAAAACAGGGGCAGCAGCAGACCATCCTGTGCGTGTTGCACTGCATAGTGAGCCTGCAGACGCTCCCCCTGGAGGTGGAGGAGGCGTGTCTCACCCACGCCATCAAGGCCTTCACCAAGGTGAGTCCCCGCACTTCAGCCTCAGCTGTGTGACCCGGGAATCCGGAGGGCACCTTCCTCCCCGAAGACAGACCCTTGCACTCAATGGAAACATGTTTGATGTTTCTTAAAAGTGCTTGCAGAGTTGGGGCCAAAGAAATAAAAAAGTTTCCAAACCGTGATATTAGGAAAAGCTGAATTGTGGGCTTTTTGAGGAGAAGAGCGGAACAAAGAGTTCTTACACAGAAGGAACGAGAAACAATCGGGCGTTGAGCAAGTATTTTTAAATGATGTGCCTAGTCAGAGTGAGAGAACGTTTTCTTGTTAAGCCAGTTCTACCTTGGGCTTAAACAAGAAGCCGTCTATTGAGGACGAAGCGTCCGCATCACCCATCCTTTTGGCTTGCAGCAGTTTTTCCTGGCTGAAGTAAGAAGCCAGGTCCATGCCAAGAGAGAGTGTTCCCCTCCCCCCTTCGCCTAATGTGTTAGCTGTCACATATAACGTGAAAATGTCATTAAAAAAAAGAAGCTAGCTTCTTTTTGTGTGTGTGTGTGTGGTACTGGGAATTGAACCCAGAGGCATTCTACCTGTGAGCTACACCCTCAGACCGATTTTCTTTCTTATTTGGAAACAGAGTCTCACTAGGTTGCTGAGAGCCTCACTAAATTGCTGAGGCTGTCCTCGAACCTCGATCCTCCTGTCTCAGCCTCCCAAGTACTAGGATTATAAGCGTGCGCCACCACGCCCGGCTAGAAGCCAGCTTCTGAATGATGACATTAGAGGCAAGCATCGATAATAGTGGTTGTTATTCGTGCTCATTCGCACATTAGGAAGATTCTCCATTTCTAAGATTTGTCCTTTCTCCTCCCTTCCAGTCTTTCCACAGTAATGTTCTCATTACAGGCTTCCTCGTTCCTCCTCTGGATTTTCTTGCTCTAAGCATTCAACATCCTCTACATCTGTTTTCTGCAGTTTTCAGAATCAGTGGTCTCAAATCCAAACCATGTGGTCCTTTATAAACATCTATATTGCTGGATGTGGTGGCGCATGCCTGTAATCCCAGCACTTGGGAATCTGAGACAGGAGGATCACAGGTTCAAGGCCAGCCTCAGCAACTTAGTGAGACTCTCAGCAAAATAAAAGAGGGCTGGGGGTATAGCTCGGAGGTAGAACACCCCTCGGTTCAATCCCCAGTACCACAAAAACCACATATATACAGGCGGGCGTGGTGGTGCACGCTTGTAATCCCAGTACTTGAGAGGCTGAGACGGGAGGATCCGTGTTCTCGGCCAGCCTCAGCTACTTAGTGAGGCCCTCTACAACTTAGTGAGACCCTGTTTCAAAATAAATAATAAAAAATAGGGCTGGGGGTATAGCTTGGAGGTAAAATGCCCCTGGGTTCAATCCCCAGTACCACACACAAAAAATAAAATAAGATAAAATAAAAACCACATATATATTTACATTCTCACAGAGTAAAAGAAGCTGCCCTCCCATGCAAAGAGAACTGTGCTTTGGTATTTAAGGAAGTAAACAGTTATTAATGTTAAGAAGGAATTTTTTTTTTTTTTTTGCGGTACCAGGGATTGAACTCAGGGGCATTCTACTCCGCGCTACACCCCCGGCCCTATTTCCCTATTTTTTATATTTTATTTTGAAACCGGGTCTCATGAAGTTGTGGAGGGCCTCACTAAGTAGAGAGAGGGAGAGAGAGAGAGAGAGAGAGCTGAGGCTGGCTACGAACCTGGATCCTCAGGTCTCCACCTCCCAAAGTACTGGGATTACAAGCATGCGCCACCACGCCTGGCTTAAGAAGGAATTTTTGCCAATAGTATAGATACTGTAGTAATTAAGATGTATGAGTTTGGGGGGGGATCCTTAATATTTGTCTATCAGAAAGCGGAAAGAATTCTTTCTGGTGTCTTTTGGCCTTTTGAGGACATCCAGTGAAAGCTGAACGTAGTGGTTGTGGAGACTGTCTGTGGAGGTCAGCTGTCCGTGGGTTTCCCGCCATCATCATCCGATGCTGTGGCGCCGACGGCTCCGCCTGTGCTTTTCTGTCTCCTGTATAGTAAAGGCAGCGTTTCCCTCCAAGGCAGAGGTTGGCAGGGTGGCTCAAAGCCCCCGTATACAACACTGACTGCTACAGCACTTGCCTAGTATGTGCGAGGCCCTGGGTTTGACCCCAGGGCCACACACACACACATACTTGGGATTTCCCGAAGATCGGGGCTCCTAAGCTATAACACAAAACCCCTGCAGTGCACCCCCCACCTGGGCCCTTGAGTCCCCCCCAGGACTTGGGACCCAAAGAGATGTACAAGAATACGAAGCGCATGCTGCCAGAAGGAGTCGAGTTGTTCAAAAACTTTAAGGAATAAAGTTGTTGTCTCCGACTCAGGAGTCTGTACCTTCTGCCGGTGTCTAGGGATGCAGGCAAGCACATAGAGTAAAACCTCAGATCCTTTGCAGCTGCCGCGGAAGGGAACAAGCTCCCCCTGTCAGAATTCACCTACGGAGTGCGTCCAGGAGGGGAGAGGCTGTGAGCCGAGCCCCTGCCTCTTTCTCGCGGGCCACACATCCCTCTGGGTTGGAGTGGGGGCACGTGTTCTGGCCCTCAGTCCCACCATCGCTCCTCACCCTTTGCCAGGGATGGCAAACCTGGCAAAGAAGCCAAGTATGTGTGCATGGGACCCTCTCAGCAAGAAGAAAGAAAATTAAGCCGGGCGTGGTGGCACACGCTTGTAATCCCAGTACTTGGGAGGCTGAGACCGGAGGATCCGGGTTTGCAGCCAGCCTCAGCTATTTAGTGAGGCCCTCCGAAACTTAGCGAGACCCTGTTTCAAAATAAAGAATAAAAAATAGGGCTGGGGGTGTAGCTCGGAGGTAGAATGCCCCTGGGTTCAATCCCCAGTATCGCAAAAAAAAGAAAATTAACTTGTACTGAGGTTTTTATATGTGCAAAGCACATGTTAGCTGTTTATAGGTACTAGGTTTCATTTATTTTCACAAAAATCCTAAGGGATTTGAGTATTGTATCTCTCTTTTTTTGTGTGGTACTGAGGATTGAACCCAGGGGTACTCTACCTCTGAGCTACACCCCCAGCCCTATTTCCTATTTTTTATTTTGAAACAGGATCTTGCTAAGTTGCCTAGGCTGTCCTCAAACCTGCGATCCTCCTGTCTCAGCCTCCCAAGTACTGGGATTACAGGTGTGCGCCACTGCACCTGGTGTGTCTCTCTATTTTATGGAGGAGAAAATAGGGGCCCCAAGAGATTGGTTTTGGGGCGGGGTACGTAGCTGGCGGGTAGACGGCTAGGCACTCCATCAGGTCGCTGAGATTCTAGTCCAGAGCGGCCATCCGGCCACTCGGCCCCGTCCTCGCGGCCCGTGTGCTTCAGCTCTCAACTACTCATGCACTTAGTGAGAGGAGGGACTCGCCTCCTGGCTTAGGGATGTGTGGATATGCTGTATGTGAAGATACTCAATTTAATTTTTGACTTTTCACTCATACGTTTGGTATTGACATGAGTGGCAGTTCTAATATAGTCTTTCAATTAAAATGTGTGAAATTTATTATGTGTATTTTGGGTAATTATATATAATTTTGTTTATAAGTCTTAATTTTTTTTCTACCCGCCTCTTTTTCTCCCCAAATAGAGACTGGTTAATATTCTTGTTACAGTATCCTGAATAGAAATTTTCTTTGCTACCAGGTTAATTTTGAATCTGAAAATGGACCAATAGTTTACAACACCCTGAAGAAAATATTTAGGCACACTTTGGAAGAAAAAAGAAAAATGGCCAAAGACAGCCCCGAGCCTGGCCTCTCGTGAGGCCGACCTCTCCTGGTGTGACGCTTCCCGCCCCAGGCCAGGGCTCGCTTCTGCTCGTAAGTGCGTGAGCCGTGTTCCTGCGCTGCTGCTTCCCATAGCACTTTATTTTGAACGCTGTTGGCTTGTGCTGAGAATGATCATTCCTGTTTGGAGCAATTATTTATTTTAAAATATCTGTAATCTGTGAAAATTTGCCACAAATTTGGTGCCACTTTTATTTATTTGACTGAATTCATATTATTGTATTAACATTTTAAGTATGTGGTGTTTACATCTTTATCCTCTTGGACATTTTGGAAAAAGAAACTCCTCTTTCTAAAACAATTGTCTTCTTGACAGAACTTTTCGTGGAGTTTTTACCAAATAGGTAATTTTGTGTGTGTGTGGTACTGGGGATTGAACCCAGGGGCATTCTACCTCTGAGCTACACCCCCAGCCCGATATTATTTTTTATTTTGAAACAGGGTCTCTCTAGGTTGATGAGAGTCTCACTCCTTGCTAAGGTTGTCCTCCAACCTGTGGTCCTTCTGTCTCAGCCTGGGACTACAGGCGTGCGCCAGCGCACCCAGCTCCAAATAGATAATTTTAGTAGTAAAACCTTATTGTGTATCTATCCTCCCAGACCCATGACCTAAGAAAGTCACGAAGTGTCTTAAACTGTTTTATATTTGTTACTAAAACGGTTATTAATGCATTTTTAAAGGACTTTTAAAAACTTTGAAACTTCCTGGTTTTTCTTTTTATAAATGCAACAAAGAGTTTCAGAGTGTGTTGTTTCTCAGAATGATTCAGTCTTACTTTAGTGGATTGGCTGTGGATTGACTGGGGTTTTTCACCTGTGGAAGGCAGGCTTGCCCTGTCAGGCTTCCGGACAACCTCTCCAGGCACAGCATGGAGGTCACAGAGCAGGAGCACTTCACACAACAAGCCTCATTCCTGGCCCCCCGATTGCTGCTAAGCCAAGTCGCATCTTGACAGAAGAATTGGGAGCAGAAGCGGGCAGTGTAGCCGGGCGTGGTGGCGCATGCTTATAATCTCAGTACCTGGGAGGCTGAGACAGGAGGATCACAGGTTCAAGGCCAGCCTGGGCAACTTAGGCCCTCTGCAACTTAGTGAGACTCTGTTTGAAATTAAAAGAATAAAATAGGGCTGGGGGTGTAGCTCGGAGGGAGAATGCCCCTGGGTTCCATCCCCAGCACCACACACACAAAGAAGCAGGCAGTGTGGGAGTTGCTAGGGGCAGGACTCGCCCTGTCTTCCCGGGGCTCACAGTAGGGACAGTCGTGCCGGGACAAGGCTCCGTGCCAGCCCTGCTCTCTCTGGCCGTAGGGCTGGAAGGAGTTGGGCTGGACCGCTCTCTGTGCTGAAGGGGTATTAGCACAAGCAGCCGGCCTGGACCCCACACTCCCAAAGCTCCCCTTCCACACACCCACCAGCCTTGGCCTCTGTCTTTGGCTGCTTTTTGGCGATGAGAATTACATGCTTTTAAATTGAGCTTGGTCCCAGCTTGCACATACCCTGACTGGCTTCAGGTAAGAATGGGTGACTGCCTAAACTCATTTCTTATAGGCCAAACTATCGATCAGCAATTGAAGCCATAACTTGTATTTAAATTAAATTAATATGTGGGAGCAGCAGAGGATAGTAGCTTTTTCAATAAAGATGATATTAACCAGACTGATTTCAAACTAAATGAGCTGCTCATTTAGTTCTCAAAGTGGAATTTCAGGGATGCAAGACCAACTTAGAACAAAGAGTTTCCTCCAACGCCTCCATCGTGAATGACAGCTCGCATCCGCAGACACTTCAGGCCTCTCAGTCACTGGTCCCGCGGCAAAGGCTAAGTGCTCTTTTGTTCCCCACTGTGGATTTTCTTGAGAAATCTGATCCAATGGACATCAGCAAACTGGTTTGCCCACTCACGGAATGTCGCATTTTCAAGTGCCTGGCCTAGGGAAGGAGAAGAGGGAATAATTGCATTTTATCCAGAGGTTCTTTATAAGAAAAGATTTTTACCAAAAAAAAAAAGTCTGTCCTCATCTCTGTCTCAAGTGGGCAAGTGACGCCCTGGCGCTTCTGACCAGCGGTCTCTCCCTCTCTTTAAATACCAAAAACCAGCTGTTTGCCTGTGCATCTGAAATACGTCTTTCAAATTCTAGCACAGCGTGTCTGAACATCCAAGTACACCAGCCAGAAAAGAGGTGTTCCGGCTACATACATGCATTGTGTTTACTTGAATAAAGGTGAAAAGAACAACCCAGAACAAGAGTCCTGTGCTTCTTGACTTTGACGCTTCTACTGATAAGGACAGGTTTTGGTTTGGTTTGGTTTGGTTTGGTTTGGTACTGCGTATTGAACCCAGGGGCCTTCTACCTCTGAACTCCAGCCCTTTTCATTTTTTATTTTGAAACAGGGTCCTGTTAAGATGCTGAGAGTTGGCCGGGCGTAGTGGCGCATGCTTGTAATGCCAGTACTTGGGAGGCTGAGAGGATCACAGGTTCAGGTCAGCCTCAGCTACTTAGTGAGGCCCTCCACAACTTAGTGACACCCTGTTTCAAAATAAAGAATAAAAAGTAGGGCTGGGGGTGTAGCTCAGAGGTAGAATGCCCCTGGGTTCCATTCCCAGTACACACACAAAAAAAAGAAAGATGCTGAGAGTCTCGCCGAGATGCTGAGACTGGCCTCCAACTGTGATCCTCCTGTCTCAGGCTCCCAAGTGCTGGGAGTACAGCTGAAAACAAGGTTTTGCTCTTAGATTACCCTGATGAGCTGGGCATGGTGGTGCACTCATGTAATCCCAGTACTTGGGAGGTTGAGACAGGAGGATCCCAGGTTTGAGGCCAGCCTCAGCAACTTACCAAGACCCTGTTTCAATAAAAAATAAAAAGGTCCTGGGGTGTAGCTCTTAGGTAGAATGCCTCCAGGGTTCCATCTCCAATACCAAAATAAAATAAAAACATGACCCTGATGGGCAGATCAAGTTGTAGGCTGAGTTGTCAACTAACCAAGCTCTAGTTAATCCCAACTCTATCTTTAATTGGTTCGGAATGACTGAAGATGGAGGGTGAATTCTATGAGGAATGGTCGAGAAAAACCTCCAGGCCAACAAGATTCCTGCCTTCTGTACTGGAAGAGACAAGGAGTTCTTTGTAACCCAGACAAGAGAAATCTCATCTATTGGGAGAAGTTTTAAGGTTGCAAAATCCAGCTTAACTGCAGTCAGAAGGTTGAGAACACACCCATATTAAGAACTCTTAAGTCAAGTGTGGTGGCGCATGAGACTGAGACAGGAGGATTGCGGGTTCAAGGCCAGCCTCAGCAGCTTAGCGAGACTGTTTCAGAATTTAAAAATAGGGCTGGAGATGTAGCTTGGCGGTAGAAGGCCCCTGGGTTCAAAAGGAACTCACTAGCACAGGCGGCCAACCACATGCATTACCTCACATTCTCTTGACATGCTGAGAAAGAGATTTTCCAATTTATGCGATGAAAAGATGCCAAGTCTGCTGAGCCCCTCCGCCCCGCGCTCACACTGCCTGCCTGTTGGACTTTGGCATGTGTGTGTGATTGAACCCAGGGGCCTTCTGCCTCTGAGCTACATTTCCAGCCCTATTTTATTTTTTGAAACAGGGTCTCACTGAGTTGCTGAGGGTCTAAGTTGCTGAGGCTGGCCTTGAACCTGTGATCCTCCTGTCTCAGCCTCCCAAGTACTGAGATTACAGGTGTGTGTCACCATGCCCAGCTTTTGACCAGGTGGAGCTGCCCAGCCTAGAGCACCGAGGGACCTCAGAGTCCCTCTTAGCACTCGGTCCCATGATGGCATTCGAGAGTGCCTGTGGTGCATGGCTTGGGTGGGGACAGCACGGAACTGGCTGCTCCTGCCTGTGATGGCGTCCAGCATGCTCCGCTTAGAGGAAGTGACTTCTTGCCGCCTTTGACTTTTCCTACTCCAGGGAGCTCACTGATGCCCCAGCAGCTGATGCTGCTGCCTGTGAAGGCTCTTTCTTTTTTTTTTTTTTTTTTTTTTTTTTTTTTTTTTTTTTTTTTTTTTTTTTTTTTTTTTTTTTGCTCTGTGTGTGGTACTGGTGGTACTGGGTATTGAACTCAGGGGCATTCTACCCTATTTTTTATTCTTTATTTTGAAACAGGTTCTCACTAAGTTGCGGAGGGTCTCACTAAGTAGCTGAGGCTGGCCGTGAATCTGGATCCTCCTGTCTCAGCCTCCCAAGTACTGGGATTACAAGCATGCGCCACCTCGCCCAGCTCACACTTGATTTTTGACAAGGCTGCAGAGACAATAAAATTGAGAAAGGACAGTCTTTCAACAAATGGTGTTGGGACAATTGAATATTTATACTCAAAACAAACTCAGGTCTGTATCTTCATGCACACCCCCAGGACTTTTTATTTTATTTTTGCAACAGGGTCTTGCTGGGTTGCTGAGTGTCTCACTGTGTTGCTGAGGCTGGCCTTGAACCTGTGATCCTCCTGTTTCAGCCTCCCAAGTACTGAGATTACAGGCATGTGCTAACGTAACCAACGAAACTATAATATTTTAAAGTATGTGTAACCTTGGATTAGACAGAGACTAGTTAGACACAACACCAAAAGTATAATCCATAAAGGAACAGGTTGGTAAATAGGACTACATCAAAATTAAAAAGCCTTTGCTTTTCAGAAGACCCTTATTAAGAGAATGAAAAAAACCACAGACTAGGGAAGAATCTTTGGCAGCAGGTAGGTCGCTGGGGTGCAGCTCAGTGGTAGAGTGCTTGCCTAGCGTGTGAGGCCCTGGGTTCCATCCCCAGCTGCCCTCTCCCCCCAAAAAAGCACATATCTGATAAAAGATATATTTGCATCCAGGCCATAAGCTCTCAAAACTCAACAATAAGAAAAAAAAACTAAGAAGTGCAAGGGGGCAGGGTGTGTTGGCACACTTCTGTAATCCCAGTATTTGGGAGGCTGAGATAGCATCACAGGTTCAAGGCCAGCCTCAGAAACTTAGTGAGGCCCTCAACAACTCAGTGAGGGTCTCAAAACTGCAAAAGATTTTAATAGATCATCAAAAATATAGAGTTGGAAAATAAGGACATGAAAAGATGCTAAACAGCCGGGCATAGTGCCACATACCTGAAATCCCACTACTTCAGAGGCTGAGACAAGAGGATACCAGATTCAACACGAGCTCTGGCAACTTAGTGAGACTCTCAGCAACCTAGGGAGACCCTGTTTTGAAACAAAAAATAGAAAGGGCTGGGGGTGTAACTCAGAGGTAGAATGCACCTAGGTTCAATCCCCAGTACCACACGTTTGTTCTTGAGTGAACGCGCAGGTACACATACACACACACACACACACACACACACACACACACACACGATGCTAAGTATTAACATCTCTAAGTTATTAGAGAAATGCAAATTAAAACTGATGGGTCATCACTGTGTATCTTTAAGACAGTTAAAAGACTGAGCTGGGCATGGTGGCCCACGCTTGTAATCCCAGTACTTGGGAGGCTGAGATGGGGGTCGCAGGTTTGCGGCCAGCTTCAGCAAGTAGTGAGACTCTCAGCAACTTAGTGAGACCGTGTTTCAAAATAAAAGAATAAGCCAGGTGTGGTGGCGCACGCTTGTAATCCCAGTACTTGGGAGGCTAAGACAGGAGGATTGTAGGTTCAAGGACAGCCTCAATGATGTAGCAAGACTCTCAGCAACCTAGTGAGACCCTGTTTCAAACTAAAAAATAAAATAGATCTGGGGGTGTGACTCAAAGGTAGAACTCCCCTGGGTTCAATCCCCAGTGCCACAAAAATAAAATAAAATAAAACAATAAAAAGCTGGTGTGGTGGCACACGCTTGTAATCCCAGTACTTGGGAGGCTGAGATGGGAGAATCGCAGGTTCTCAGCCAGCCTCAGCTACTTAGTGAGGCCCTTGGCAACTTAGAGAAACCCTGTTTCCAAATAAAAAATAAAACAGGTCTGGGGGTGTAGCGTGGAGGTAGAAGACTTCTGGGTTCCATCCCCAGTACCACCAAAAAAATAAATAAATAAAAAATAGGGGGTGCGGTGGGGGGCTATCTCAGAGGTAGGACACCCCTGGGTTCTATCCCCAGTACCACACACACACAAAAAAAAGACTGCCCATATCAAATGTTGGTGAGGATATAAAGAAACAAATTCTCACACACACACACACACACACACACACACACACACACACACACCCATAGGAAGAAACAATGACCCAAACCACTTTGGAAAAGAGGCAAAACAGTTACACGTGCACCTACTATGTGATCCAGTCATTCTACTCCTAGGGACTTACCCAAGAGACAAAAAGACATCTGTCCCTACAAGGTGCACACGCGCCCCAGTGCTCCCAGCAGCTCCGTTTGCGGTAGCCCCAAACTGGAAACAGCACAAACCTCCAGGAACCAGTGAGTGGATGAACAAGAAGAATGTTCCCGCGTGGAGGACTACTCAGCCATCAAAAGGAATAAGCTATTAATACATACAATAACAGGAACGACTCTCAACCTAATTATGCTGAGTGCAGGAAGCCAGACCCCCGGCCAAAAAAAAAAAAAAAAGCCCACACTGTATAATTTCATTTATATAAAACAATAGAAAATCCAGAGTCATCCGTGGTATCAGAGGCAGATCTGTGGCTGCCCGGGATAGCAGAGGAACAGGAGGGAGGCCTTGCCAAGGGACTGCCGGAGACGCTGATGGTCACGGAGAGGCATTTACTACATTGACTGTGATACTGGTTTCATGGGTGTATATCTATGTCAAAACTTATCAAACTGGGGCTGGGTATGTAGCCCAGTGGTCGAGCATGAACATTGCATGCACAAGACCCTGGATTCAATCCCTAGAACCACCACCAACAAAAAGCCCAGCAAACTATACACTTCATGGTACAGGCGTGGTGGCACACACTGGTAATCTCAGTGCTTGGGAGGCTGAGACAGGAGGATCACAGGTTCGCAGCCAGCCTCAGCAACTTAGCGAGACCCTCAGCAGTGTAGCAAGACCCTGTTTCAAAATAAAAAATAAAAAGGGCTGAGGGTGTAGCTCAGAGGTAGAATGCCCCTGGGTTCCATCCCCAGTACCCCTCCCCCCAAATTATACACTTCAAGTACTGTATGCCAATTTCCCCTTAATAAAGCTGTTAAAATAGAGCATATTTCTAAATGAGGAAGAAAACATTCTGGAAGAAGAGACATTTAAGCAGTGGCTTTGGGGATTGAAACAGGCTGCTACATTCTAGGGGAACTTGAGCTTCAACCATACTATCTGAATTTTTATTTATTTATTTCTATTTGATTTTTATAGCACAAAGGTGCCCACATGTTAGTATGCTGTTTGTGTGTGTGTGATACTGGGGATTGAAAACAGGGACATTCTACCTCTGAGCTACACCCCCAGCCCTATTTTTAAATTTTTTTTTTTTTTGCGGTACCAGGGATTGAACCCAGGGGCATTCTACCTCTGAGCTACACCCCCAGTCCTATTTTTTATTCTTTATTTTGAAACAGGGTCTCGCTAAGTTGCAGAGGGCCTCACTAAGTAGCTGAGGCTGACCGCGAACCTGGATCCTCCGGTCTCAGCCTCCCAAGTACTGGGATTACAAGCGTGCACCACCACGCCCGGCTTAAATTTTTATTTTTGAAGCAGGGTCCCGCTAGGTTGATGAGAACCTCACTACTTGCTGAGGCTATCCTCAAACCTGGGATCCTCCTGTCTCAGCCTCCCAAGTACTGGGATTACAAACATGTAGTATGTTATTTTTTTAATTTAAAAAATTGTCTAGCTCACAACTAAGCTTCAAAGTCTGTTGACTGTAACTCTTCCGTGAACCTCTCCAAGTTGTGATATTTTTATAATACAAGCTTTGTTTTCATACTTTAAATGAATTGAAATTTATTTCTTACTTAAAATGTTTTTTCTTTCCTGAGAATTTCTAAAGGTCTGAGTTTGTGTTGTAACAGATGTCTTACATTCCCTCCACAGTTCTGTCTCTAAATGTTACTTGGTTAAAAGTAAAACACTATTTTTCTAGACTCTGACTAATGCTTTTCTTCTTCTTTTTTTTTTATTTTGTTTTGGTTTTTGGCAGCAGCCCATTCAGAACACAACCTCTATTACCAGATGTTTAGCTTCCTGCCTTCTCTATTTAAACAAGACAGAGGACTTAGAGCTGTTGTAGCCACATAATTAATTTTTTCGTCAACAATTTAAAATGTTGACAATCACCATTGATGAAGGAATTTGGGGCACAAAAACCTCGCTGGCGTTGGGCGTGCAGGGCAGGGAGGGAGGTCGGCCTCCTCCGCAGGAATTCTGACGGCCTGCCTCCTGGCCCCGGCCCAGGAACTGAGTCATGGAGAGACCCCGGGGGAAAAACCCTCAGGCTAATGAGAAATGGTGCTGAGGAAGGACTGTCACAACTGCCGGCTGGACATTTGAGTGAAATCTGGGGCCATCTAAATTCTTTCCCTCTAGTACCCCTTCATCCAGTCCTACAATTTGGAGCACTTTTATTATTTATTTATTTATGTATGTATTTATTTTATTTATTTTTGCGGTACCGGGGATTGAACCTACAAAGACTTACTTGGTTTTCACAGAACAAAATCACAGAAGTGCTCACCTGTAGTGTTACTTTTTTTTTTTTTTTTTTTTGTGCGGTACCGGGGATTGAACCCAGGGGCGTTCTACCTCCGCGCTACGCCCCCGGCCCTATTTTTTATACTTTATTTTGAAACCGGGTCTCACGAAGTTGCGGAGGGCCTCACTAAGGAGAGAGAGACAGAGAGAGAGAGAGACAGAGAGAGAGAGAGAGAGAGAGAGAGAGAGCTGAGGCTGGCCGTGAACCCGGATCCTCCTGCCTCCGCCTCCCAAGTGCTGGGATTACAAGCGTGCGCCACCACACCCGGCTTGCAGTGTTTCTTTGTCGGGACTTCAGCTCCCTCTGCAAGGTCAAGCCCAAGTGTCCCCTCCTGTGTTTTTCTCCATCTTCCCAAGGGAGCTGCAGCCCCTCAGGACTCGGCTTGCGTCTGGTGTGGACCATCCTGCCTGGGGGTACAGTCTGCTCTGAGTGTCCACACCTCCTTAGCTCAAGGGCAGAAAGTACGTTGCCACATCCCTAGTTTAGGGGGGACTCCTTTAAAAGTGCTCCATAAACCGGGCATGGTGGCGCATGCTTGTAATCCCAGTACTTTGGGAGGCGGAGACCGGAGGATCCGGGTTCGCGGCCAACCTCAGCGTGCATGCGCGTGCGCGCGATCGATCTGTCTCTCTCTCTCTCTCTCTCTCTCTCTCTCT
>PVJS01009334.1:0-50635 GCA_004027185.1 Glis glis
AAGTTGGCTGTTAGTCCAGCTAAACACTGAATGTTGCAGGCACAGACACATGCAATTAGAAAAGAATTATAGACTTTCACAACAGCTAAGACTAACATTAAAAGATGAAAAAGCAAGCTATATTAACCCAATATTAATTACTAATAACACAAAATAGTTATAGTCCCAAATCCTTGATACTTTAAAAGACTATATTCCTATCTATTTTCTTTCCTTTATTATAAAACAAGTTTTCAACATAATAAGTAACTTCTAGCAGATAGAGATAAGGAGATGCTGAGAACTCACCAAGGACACAGGTGGGCAATACACATGCTTTAAACTTTAATAAAAACAAAGCAAGCTTCATGAAGCCCCTGACCTTGCCAACCAAGTAACACATTTTGATCTGTGATGTCTGCCCCTGTGAGGATGAACAAAGAAGGCTAACAAGAAGGACTTACATAACAGAGATAACTGATGGAATTGCACCTGCTTTTGGTGGGAAAGGAAGATTATTGGTTAAGCAGGATGAAAAACAAGAGATAATTGATTCTTATAAAAATTGTGTATGTTCAAAGGCATCAGTGCCTTACTTTCAAGGCACTCCACTGCGTCACCTCTGGCGTAGTGCTTTGATTACTCTGTCCCCCGTTTCTCTCTGTAATAATAAAACTTTGTTCAAGCTTGCAAAAGTAGTTCTGGCTAACTTTTTCTAAACTAGCTAAGAACAAGAACCCACGGCATCGCTCCAAACGGTAACACTTGTTTGGCTGAACAGGAGGATCACAGGTTCAAGGTCAGCCTCAGCAACTTAGTAAGACCATCAGCAACTTAGACCCTGTTTCAAGATGAAAAACAAAAGAGCACCAAAATAAAAATAAAAACGATCTCTAACAGCTGGGCGTGGTGGCACATGCCTGTAATCGCAGTACTTGAGAAGTTGAGACAGGAGGATCACAGGTTCGAGGACAGCCTCAGCAAGTAGAGACTCTCATCAACCTAGTAAGACCCTGTTTCAAAATAAAAATAAAATAGGGCTGGGGTGTAGCTCAGAGGTAAAATGCCCCTGGGTTCAATCTCCAATTCCACTAAAAAAAAATCTTTAACAACAATCCTGGATTTCTTCCTTTCTCCCCTGTGTTCTATCAGTTTTTGCTTCGTGTCCTGTGAAGCTCTGTTATAAACATGTACATATTCATAACTGATATGTCTTCCTGATGAACCAACCTTTTTTTTTTTTGGTACTGGGGATTGAACTCAGGGGCATTCTGCCTCTAAGCTACACCCCCAGGGTCTCACTAAATTTCTGAGGTTGGCCTCAAACCTGCAATCCTCCTGTCTCAGCCTCCCCCAGTACTGGAATTACAGGCATTTGTCACTGTACCTGGTCAGGGATTTTTGTGTGTGTGTGTGTGGTTCTGGGGATTGAACCCCAGGGGTATTCTACCTCTGAGATACACCCCCAGCCCTATTTTATTTTTTATTTTGAAACAGGGTCTCTCTAACTTGCAGAGAGCCTTGCTAAGTTACTGAGGCTGGTGGTATTTTTTTGGGGGGGTACTGAGGACTGAGCCCAGAGGCATCCTACCTCCAAGCTACACCTTCGGCCCAATTTTATTTCTTATTTGGAAACAGGGTCTTACTAGGTTGCTGAGAGCCTCACTAAGTTGCCGAGGCTGGCTTTGAACCTGCGATCCTCCTATCTCAGCCTCCCAAGTACTGGGATTACAAATGTGTGCCACCACGCCTGGCTAAGGCTGGTCTTGAACCTGTGATCCTTCTTTCTCAGCCTCCCAAATACTGGGATTACAGGCATGCATTTATTTTTTATTTTGAAACAGGGTCTCGCTAAGTTGTTGAGGCTGGCCTTGAACCTGCGATCCCCGTCTCAGCCTCCCAAATACTGAGATTACACGTACATGCCACCGCACCCAGCTGCTCCCAACCCCTTTTTAAATTAAATTAAATTAAATTAAATTTACTTACTTATTGTGGTACTGGGGATTGAACCCAGAGGCATTCTACCTATAAGCTATACCTATAAGCCCTATTTTATTTTTTATTTCGAAACAGGGTCTCAGCCGGGCGTGGTGGTGCACACTTGTAATCCCAGTACTTTGGGAGGCGGAGACCGGAGGATCCGGGTTCGCAGCCAGCCTCAGCTCTCTCTCTCTCTCTCTCTCTCCCTCTCTCTCTCTCTCTCTCTCTCTCTCTCTCTCTACTTAGTGAGGCCCTCCGCAACTTCATGAGACCCGGTTTCAAAACAAAGTATAAAAAAATAGGGCCGGGGTGTAGCACGGAGGTAGAATGCCCCTGGGTTCAACCCCCGGTACCACAAAAAAAAAAAAGAAAAAAAAAAGAAACAGGGTCTCATTAAGTTGTGGAGGACCTTGCTAAATTGCTGAGGCTGGCTGCAAACCTGCAATCATCCCGTCTCAGCCTCCCAAGTACTGTGATTACAGGTGTGTATCACCATGCCCTGCTTGTATTTTATTTTGAGACAGGGTCTTGCTAAATTTCCCAGACTGGCCTCAAACTTGTGGTTCTCCTGCCTCAGTCTCTTGAGTAGCTGGGATTATAGACATGTGTGGTGGATAAATAATGGTGTCTTTTTCTTTTTTCTGCCTCTCTCTCTCTCTCTCTCTCTCTCTCTCTTTTTCTTCTTGTGGTACTGGGGATTGAACTCAGGGGCATTCTACTTCTGAGCCCCCAGCCCTTTTTTATTTGATTTTTATTTTTGTGGTACTAGGGATTGAACCCAGGAGTGTTCTACCTCTGAGCTACACCCCAGCTCTTTTATTATTTTTTGTTTTGAAACAGGGCCTTGCTCAGTTGCTGAGGCTGGCTTCAAATCTGTGATCCTCCTGTCTCAGGCTCCCAAGTACTGGGATTCCAGGAGTATGCCACCACGCCCGTCAATAGTGGTGTCTTTCAAAGAAATTGAAAAAAAACCATAATCTAAGAGTAAATATGGAACGTGCCAGTTACCAGCTAGTTCTAGGGCTCATCTGAGTCTGCCCTTCCTTGCCCTGCTTTGGGATCCTGGAGCTGGACCTTGTAAACATTTCTTTGCCTGCTGGGGCGATACCAGGCCTTGTCAGTAGAGGGCACTAGAGGGACGTGGCAAGGCTGCCATGGAGGCACGGGCTTCCTCCCCTTCCTGGTTCGGGGCGCCCTGCTGGTGGCTGGCAGGAGGCAGCTGGGGCTCTCTGCCATGGAGGTCTTTGCTACCCAGTGGGTCACTTCAAATGAACCGGCTTCAGCCAGCCCCTGCCATGTTTCTTCACCACGCCAGGCTGCGTGCTCCTGTGACAGGGACAACCTCTCTGCAGAGGTCTGAGCCTCAGCCATGAGGGGCCCTTTTTTTTTTTTTTTTTTTGCGGTACCGGGGATTGAACGCAGGGGCGTTCTACCTCCGTGCTACGCCCCCGGCCCTATTTTTTATACTTTATTTTGAAACTGGGTCTCACGAAGTTGCGGAGGGCCTCACTAAGGAGAGAGAGAGAGAGAGAGCGAGAGAGAGAGAGAGCTGAGGCTGGCCACGAACCCCGATCCTCCGGTCTCCACCTCCCAAAGTACTGGGATTACAAGCGTGCGCCACCACACCCAGCTCTTCTAAGTAGTTCCCTCCTTGTCTACCCTCCCTGCGCATTAGGTGTGCTAACTACTTTCTGCCTTTGCAACTCCTGTATTTCTATTTATTTACTTATTTTGTGGTACCTGGGATTGAACCCAGAGGCGTTCTACCTCTGAGCTACAACCCAGCCCTATTTTATTTTATTACTATTTTTTTACATTTTAAAACAGGGTCACACTAAGTTCCTGAGGATCTCACTAAGTTGCTGAGGCTGTGAACCTGCCATCCTCCATTACACATATATGCCACAATGCCTGGCTATTCCTCTGTCTGTCTGTCTGCCTGTTTGTCTTTCTTTTTTTGTGGTACTGGGGATTGAAGGGGGGGGGTTCTACCTCAAAGCCACAGCCCCAGCCCTGTTTTATTTTTTATTTTGAAACAGCTTCTCACTAAGGTGCTGAGGATCTCACTAAGTTGCTGAGGCTGGCCTTGAACCTGTGATCCTCCTGTCTCAGCCTCTCAAATACTGGGATTATAGGGGTGCACCACCACGTCTAGCTTTCCTGAATTTCTTAAAGTTCTCAGTAACTCTTTTTTTTTAAATCCTTTTCGGACTGGAGGTTGAACCCAGGGGCATTCTACCTCTTTTTTTTTTTTTTGTGGTACCGGGGATTGAACCCAGGGGCGTTCTACCTCCACGCTACACCCCCAGCCCTATTTTTATACTTTATTTTGAAACCGGGTCTCACGGCATTCTACCTCTGAGCTACACCCATAGCCCTTTCTTCCTTCTTTCCTTCCTTTCTTTCTCACTCTTTTTTTTTTTTTTTTAAACAGTGTCTTGCTGAGTTGCTGAGGCTGGCCTTGAATCTGCACTCCTCCAGTCTCAGCCTCCCAAGTACTGGGATACAGGCCTGCTCCAAGGCTCCCAGCACCATTTTTTTTAACCAGCTTCTCAATTCTTTGTTAAAATCTTCCTGTTTAAGTTATGAGAGTAGTTTCTGTCTTCTGACTGGTCCATCTAGTTTTTTATTTTTACCCACATACCTGCTACATCAGATGCTATCTACGCCTACCTGCAGATCTGAGACGCCATCTGGGGCCTGAACAACTTGTTTTTGCATTTATGATAAAGAGCTGGTGGAGACACATTTCTCTCTCTCTCTCTCTCTCTGGTAGTGGGGATTGAACCCAGGGGCATTCTACCTCTGAGCTACACTCCCAGCCCTATTTTATTTTTTATCTGGAAACAGGGTCTCACTAAGTTGCTGAGACTGTCCTCGAACCTGTGATCCTCCTATCTCAGCCTCCCAAATACTGGGATTACAAGAGTCAAGAGTGTGCCACCATGCCTGGCTTCAGTTTTTGTTTTATTTATTTGTTTGTTTGTTTATGACACTGGGGATTGGACCCAGAGACATTCTACCTTTACTTGGGAGGCTGAGACAGGAGGATTGCAGGTTCAAAGCCAGCCTCAGCAACTTAGTGAGAACCTCAGCAACTTAGCGAGACCCTAATTCAAAATAAAAAACTAAAATAGACGCCGGGCGTGGTGGCGCACGCTTGTAATCCCAGTACTTGGGAGGCGGAGACCAGAGGATCCGCGTTCGCGGCCAGCCTCAGCTACTCAGTGAGGCCCTCCGCAACCTCGCGAGACCCGGTTTCAAAATAAAGTATAAAAAATAGGGCTGGGGGTGTAGCTCGGAGGTAGAACGCCCCTGGGTTCAATCCCCAGTACCACAAAAAAAAAAAACCAAAAAACTAAAATAGGACTGGGCGTGTAGTTAGGAGGTAGAATGCCCCTGGGTCATTCCCTAATACCACAAGGAATTGAAACAGGGTCTCCCTAAGTTGCCCGGCTGGCCTCCAACCTGCACACGTTTCCCCGTCCCCGTGGGCGGACACTTGGGCTGTTCCACCTGTGGGCGGCTGTGGCGCGGACGCGGGCGTGCGCGTGTGTCCTCCAGCTTTTGCTTTCAGTTCTTTTGGGAATGCGCCCAGAACTGGACCTGCTGGGCTGTGTGCTGATTGCACTTTCATTTTTATTTGCTTATTTTTTGTGTGTGGTGCTGGGGACGGAACCCAGGGGCATTCTGCCTCCGAGCTACACCCTAGTCCTATTTTATTTTTATTTTGAAACAGGGTCTCCTTAGGTTGATGAGAGTCTCACTACTTGCTGAGGCTGTCCTCAAACCTGCAATTCTCCTGTCTCAGCCTCCCAAGTACTATGATTACAGGCGTGTGCCACCACGCCCGGCTGCAAATTTTCTGAGAGACATAGACCTTTTCAGTAAGTCCCCTTTCTTGCTATAGTCGGCTAGAGTTGGTTTCCATCACTTGCAGAAACAAGCGCTCAGCTCGGGCTCCGGCCTGCTGTGGCTCCTCTCTGGAGCACAGGTGACGCGCCGCGGACAGCCAACCTCCCAGGAAAGCAGAGGGGAAACCGAGGCACCAGCCAGCTCTGCCAGGGAGCAGAATCGCGAGGAAGCCGGAGAGGGGGAACCAGAGCAAACAGAAGGGGGTGCTTACTGAACCAGCCCCGTCTCCTGGACACCAACACGCCCCATCTCATTCCAGAGCAGCTGAGCAGCCACTGAGCCTTGAACAGTGCAGAGGGTGAAGGGGGAGAATCGGTCAGTTCGCCCCCGTCTCTGATTGGCTGAGGTTCAGGCCACAGGCCGCTAGCATCTGCTGCGGCTCCAGGCTGCGATGTCCTGTGCTTCAGCAGCAACGGGGAGACCCGAGGGCTGGAGGCCAGGGGAGCGAGGTCTGTCAGAGAGAGGCCGAGCAGCAGGAGCCTGGAGGGGCTGCAGGACCAGAAACAAAGTGCCGGCAGGCCTGGGCTGATGAGGAAAGAGAGGGCCACTTCTGGAATTTGGAGCCTATCTTCCTGAGTTGTCGAAAGGAGAAACATCAAGCCAGGCGTGGTGGCGCACGCTTGGAATCCCAGTACTTGGGAGGCGGAGACCAGAGGATCCGGGTTCGCGGCCAGCCTCAGCTACTTAGTGAGGCCTCCACAACTTCGTGAGACCCGGTTTCAAAATAAAGTATAAAAAATAGGGCCGGGGGTGTAGCTCAGAGGTAGAACACCCCTGCGTTCAATCCCCGGTACCGCAAAAAAACAAAACAAAAACAAAAACTAAAGGAGAAACATCCTCTGTTGGGGCTTTGCTGCCAGCAGGAAGCCAGTGCCCCTCCGGGTGGACGGCAGTGTCCCTGCAGCTGTGTGCAGGGGCCCTTGGGGCGCTGCGGGCCCCAGGCTGGCTCTGGAGTCTGGAAGTCCAGGCTCTCCCCCTAGGGAGAGGCAGCAGGGCGGCAGCCCCCGGCCAGCGGGATGAGGTCCCTGTCCCTGCTCAGGGCTGTCTGTCCCCTCGAGCACACCTCAGCCCAGGCCACAGCAGGACTGTCAGCATGGTGACTGCTGGTTTCCAGTGTGTCACCTGCAGGGCGCCCTCTGATGTAGGGGTTCCCTGCAGAGGGTCCTGGGGATCTCCGGTCTGGGTTGCCTCACATTGTGTGTGTGTGTGTGTGTGTGTGTGTGTGTGTGTGTGTGTGTGTGTGTGTTACTGGGGATTGAACCCAGGGGCATTCTACCTCTGAGTAACACCCACAGCCCTCTTTTGTATTCATTCATTTATTCATTTATTTATTTATTATTTGGAAACAGGGTCTCGCTAGGTTGATGAAAGTCTCAGCTCTTGCTAAGGCTGTCCTTGAATCTGCAATCCTCCTATCTCAGCCTCCCAAGTACTGGGATTACAAGTGTGCACCACCACGCCCGGCTGCCTCACATTTTTTGCAGAGCTGGGGTGACCAACTGTCCCAGCCAGCCTGGGACTGTCCCCATTTCAGCACTGAAATTCCCAAATCCTGGGAAAACCCCAAGTCCTGGGGAAACCGAGGCAGTTGGCCCTTCCAGGTGGAGTGAGACTCAGATGATGGGAGGAGTGGGGATGAGGGAGAGCAGGAAGTCACCCAGTTCCTGCAACCAGGAGCTTGGCCAGCGCCCATGACCACCCACAGCCACCTCCCCAGCTGGTGGCAGGACTGGACCGGGCCTTCCCAGTCGACAGGATGGGACCCCAGTCACAGACCCCCCCCCCGCCCTCTGGGAAGCAGAGAGGTCACCGGGTCACCGGGTCACCAGCAGGAGACCTGCAGGCCATCAGAGTCACTCTCCTGAGCACCTGCCTTCCTTCAGCCCCCGGCCCCCTCCCTGCTTCCTTCTGGCATTTTCTTCTGACTCGGGCTGGCCGTGAGGGCAGGAGAGCAGGGTCACCCCACTTGCACCTGTGCTGATGGCTCCGGGTTGCCCTGGGGAGGGCAGGGGTGACACAGGGGTGGGCTTCGGGGAGCACTGGGGGAGGTGGACAGCCTGGCAGCAGGAGCCGGTCTCGCCTCAGGGACCAGTGTCTCTCAGTCACTGGAACTGGCGTGAGTGACTCCCCAGTCTCTGGCCATAGCTCCCAGGACGGAGAGGGGGGGAGCCGAGGGCCCCTCCCCCGCCAGCCCAGGCCCGCGCCCAGCCCCTCTCCTAGGCCGCCTTCCACACTGTCCTCCTGTGGACCCCGGCATGGGAGTCGCTGTCACCCTCCCTGCCCCCTGCACCGCCCTGACTGGGTGGGGAGGGGGCAGGCTGCACCCTCGCGCTGAGCCCTGGTACACCCTCCAGCAGGGTGACAGGCCTTCTTGGCACCTGACACTGGGGACCTCAGCTGTGCCCTGCGGGTCGGAGCAGCCAGCAGACTCTGGGCTCCGGTCTTGTGGGATGCCCCCTCCTTGGCAGCACCCCGGGACTTTCCCAGCAGCACCTCCTCCTTACAAGAACAGGCACCAAGGCTTCCTGGGGCGGCTGCGGGGGGCCTCCAGGGGGTCCCGGGGTATATGTGAGCTGGGGAGGGGCGCTTCTCCTGGCCTACTCAACCCATCCCCCACCTTCTTGCCATCTGAGCCAGTTGTGTTCTCAAGGCTACCCGCCCTGTGTGGGCTCTGGGAAGGGCTCTAATTATTCCTGAGGCCCAGTTTCCATGGAGCCCGAAAGTTGTTGGGAGGGTAAATGGTGCTCAGGCCTGGCCCTGGCCCCAGGATGTGATTCACGGTCCTCTATTATATGAGAATTTGGAGCCAGGCATGGTGGCACACGCCTGTAATCCCAGTACTTGGGAGGCTGAGACAGGAGGATCGCAGGTTCAAGACCAGCCTCAGCAACTTAGCGAGCCTCTCAGCAACTTAGAGAGACCCTGTTTCAAAACAAAAAGGGCTGGGGGTTCAGATAGGAGGCAGAATGCCCTAGTTTCAATTCCAAGCACCAAAAAGAAAAAAAAAAAGGAAAAAATAGTCCTTGACATCAAGAGATAACATTCTTTTTTTTTTTTTTTGCGGTACTGGGGATTGAACCCAGGGACATTCTACCTCCGAGCTATACCCCCAGCCCTATTTTTTGTTCTTTATTTTGAAACAGGGTCTCACTGAGTTGTGGAGAGCCTCACTGAATAGCTGAGGCTGGCCACGAACCTGCAATCCTCTTGTCTCAGCCTCCCAAGTACCAGGATTACAAGTGTACGCCACCATGCCCGGCTGCCCTTTTACTTTTTGTTTATTTATTTATTTATTTATTTATTTTTGCGGTACCGGGATTGAACCCAGGGACGTTCTACCTCCGCGCTACACCCCTGGACCAATTTTTTTATACTTTATTTTGAAACGGGGTCTCACGAAGTTGCGGAGGGCATCACTAGGTAGAGAGAGAGAGACAGGGAGGGAAAGAGAGAGAGAGAGAGAGCTGAGGATGGGCTCGAACCCGGATCCTCCGGTCTCCGCCTCCCAAAGTACTGGGATTACAAGCATGCACCACCATGCCCGGCTTTACTTTTTGTTTTTTAAAATGGGGCCCACGCTTGTAATCACAGTACTTGGGAGGCGGAGACCAGAGGATCCAGGTTTGCGGCCAGCCTCAGCTACTCAGTGAGGCCCTCCGCAACTTCGTGAGACCCGGTTTCAAAATAAAGGATAAAAAATAGGGCTGGGGGAGTAGCTCGGAGGTAGAACGCCCCTGGGTTCAATCCCTGGTACCACAAAATAAATAAATAAATAAATAAATAAATATAAAATAAAATGGGGTCTTGCTAAGTTGCTGAGGCTAGCCTTGAACCTGAGATCCTCCTGTCTCAGCCTCCCAAGTACTGGGACCCTGGTATGGTCACTACAAATGGCTCTGTTCTTTATAAATTGCACAGTCTGTGGTATTCAGTAAAAGCAACAGAAAGCAAAGACAAAGGCCATTCTAGAACTGAAATTAAGAATTCATTGGATGGGCCAGGCGTGGTGGCACATGCTTGTAATCCCAGTACTTGGGAGGCTGAGACAGGAGGATCGCAGGTTTGTGGCCAGCCTCAGCTACTTAGTGAGGCCTCTGCAACTTAGTAAGAACCCGTTTCAAAATAAAGAATAAAAAATAGGACTGGGGGTGTAGCTTGGAGGTAGAATGCCCCTAGGTTTAATCCCCAGTACCACACACATACAAAAAAAGATCAGAAAAAGAATTCATTGGGTGGATTTGATAGTAGTTTAGACACAGAGAGGACAAGATTAATGAACTCAAAGGCAGGTTACTATAAAATATTCAATCTGAAGGTGGACATGGTGGTGTAATCTCAGTACTTGGGAGGCTGAGACAGGAGGATCACAGGTTTGAGGACAGCCTCAACAATTTGTGAGACCCTGTTTCAAAATACAAAATAAAAAGGACTGAGGGAGTAGCTCTGAGGTAGAATGCCCCTGAGTTCAATCCCAGATACCAAAAAAATCAATCTGAAACACAGAAAGAAAAAGAATGGGGGGGGGCAAAAATACCAAGCATAAGACATATGTGTCGCTATGTACCTGCAGCCCTAGAAGGTGAGGAAAGACAGAAAGGGACAGAGTAATATTTGTAGCAACTATGACTGAGAATTTTTCAAGTCTGATTAAAGACTTCAGCTCACAGAGTCAAGAGGCTCAGTGAAGTTGGGCGTGGTGGCGCACACCTATAATCCCAGTACCTTGGGAGGCTGAGACAGGAGGATCCCAGGTTCATGGCCAGCTTCAGCTACTTAGTAAGACCCTGTTTAAAAATAAAGAATAAAAAATAGGGCTGGAGGTGTAGCTCAGAGGTAGAATGCCCCTGGGTTCAATCCCTGGTACAGCAAAAATAAATAAATAAATAAATAAATAAATAAATATAAAATTGACTGTTAGTTGAAACTATGAGAGATGAAAGACAATGGAATGATATCTGTCGTATGGTAGAAGACAAAAAAAGTAGTATTTTAGCCAGGCGTGGTGGCATACACCTGTAATCCCAGTACTTGGGAGGCTGAGACAGGAGGATTGCAGGTTCGCGGGCAGCCTCAGCGGTTTAGTGAGGCTCTCTGCAACTTAGTGAGACCCTGTTTCAAAGTAAAATAGGGCTGGGGGTTACAGGTAGAATGCCCCTGGGTTCAATCCTCAGTATCACAAAAAAAAAAGAAAAGAAAAAATAAAGTAGTATTTCACAACAGGAAAAGCTATCCACCAAATATAAATGTAAAATGAAGATGATTTTAGTTTTTTTGTTTTGTTTTGCGGTACTGGGGATTGAACCCAGGGGCATTCTACCTCTGAGCTACACCCCCAGCCCTATTTTTTATTCTTTATTTTGAAACAGGGTCTCGCTAAGTTGCAGAGGGCCTCACTAAGTAGCTGAGGCTGGCCATGAACCCAAATCCTCTGGTCTCAGCCTCCCAAGTACTGGGATTACAAGCGTGCGCCACCACGCCTGGCTTGAATCTAGTATTAAGATAAACACAAGCCAGGCACAGCGGTGCACACCGGTAATCCCAGTACTTAGGAGGCTGAGACAGGAGGATCGCAGGTTCGAGTACAACGTGTAGTAACTTAGTGAGATCCTGTTTCAAAATAAAAAATAAAATAGGGCTGGGAGTGTAGCTTAGAGGCAGAATGCCCCTGAGTTTAACCCGCCAGTACCACAGACACACGCACAAGATAAACAAAAGAGCAATTCAGCTGGGCGTGGTGGCGCACGCTTGTAATCCCAGTACTTGGGAGGCGGAGATCAGAGGATCCGGGTTCGCAGCCAGCCTCAGCTACTTAGTGAGGCCCTCCGCAACTTCGTGAGACCTGGTTTCAAAATAAAGGATAAAAAATAGGGCTGGGGGTAGAGCTCGGAGGTAAAACACCCCTGGGTTCAATCCCTGGTACCGCAAAAAAAAAAAAAAAGAGCAATTCAAATGCCGTTTTAAAATTGCGATTAAGATATATCCAGCTACAGAAAATTTGTGTCTACAGACTGTTTAGCTGGGTAGGTGGCAATTTTGGGTCCCATTTAGGGAGATGCACTGGTATGCTTAATGCATGTGTGTGCATAAAGATGTTATTGCTGTTTGTAGTTCTGCTACAGATTGGTGTCCCCAACACAGGAATTCTGGTAAATTGTATTATATGTAATTCCCATAAAAATAGTACGGTGCATTTAAAATTGGGTACACTATATTACTGAGTCTATTTCTAACAGGTAGATCTTCTGCTGTCATGAGAATCGAGTCACCCACTCACAGTTTTACATCTCTGAAGAGCGGGAGGATTTCCCACTGACTACCATCTGGCTCCCGACGCTTCTAGCCGTTTCTTGGCCAGGCATAGTGGCGCACGCCTGGAATCCCTGCACTTGGGAAGCTGAGACAGGAGGATCGCATGTTTGCCGCCAGCGTCAGCAATTTAGCGAGACTCTGCTTCAAAATAAAAAATAGCAAATAGGGCTGGGGTGTAGCTTGGAGGTGGAGTACCCCTGGGTTCAATCCCCAGTACCAGGAAAAAGAAAGTTTCTCCACTGCCCACACTTCTGGTGTGGAGCACTGCAGAACATGACCTTGGTGCGATTCAGCTGCTGGCCCTGCCCTGGGTCCATTCAGGTGTCCTCAGCTGCTCCCATGGCCGGGGCTCAGACAGCGTTTAGTTCTCACAGGTCCAGAGGCCGCCACGTGCTCACCTGGCGAGGGTTCCTTCATGGTTTGCAGATGGCGAATGCGTCTCACGGATGCACAAGGTGGAGAGCAGAGAGAGGCAGCGAGAGAGGGAGGGAGAGGGAGTGGAACCTGCAAGCTCACGTGTCTCTCATAAGGGCACGAATCCATTCATGAGGGCCCCACCCATCGCCTGATCACCTCCCAGAGCCCCACCTCCTAACACAATCTCCCCGGGGTCAGGTCTGTGTGTGTGTGTGTGTGTGTGTGTGTGTGTGTGTGTGTGTGTCATGCTGGGATGGAACCCAGGACCCCTAGGCCTTTATTTTTATTTTCACTTTAAAACAGGGTCTCACTAAGTTGCCGAGGGCCTCACAAGTTGCTGAGGCTGGCCATAAACCTGTCTTAGGCTTCCTTCTGTCTTAGGCTCCCAAGTACTGGGATCACAGGCTTGCGCCACCACGCCCTGCAAATAAACCTCTATTCTTTACAAATCACTCAGTCTCAGGTATTCTGTTATCACAACAGAAAGTAGACTAGGAACTTATTAGCTTCGTGGTACATCTGGAAGTCTGCATCACCGGGGCTAATCCAGGCATGGACATGGGGGACACCAGACCGCTCTGGCCGTGGCTCCGTCTCCCAGAGAGCCTAGGGATTAAGAACAGAGTAGTGAGAGAGCAATGAGTAACGGCCCCTCACAGGCATCTCCATTCTCTGAAAACAGCCGGTGCTTGACAGGGAGTCACAGCTTCACACGTAACCCCAGCTCCTGGGGAGCAGCGTGGGGTGCTCTGAAAAATGTCTGAGAACATATTTGCAGCACATTAAAAATACATGAGTACGCCGGGCGTGGTGGCGCACGCTTGTAATCCCAGTACTTTGGGAGGCGGAGACCGGAGGATCCAGGTTCGTGGCCAGCCTCAGCTCTCGCTCTCTCTCTCCCTGTCTCTCTCTCTTTCTCTCTACCTAGTGAGGCCCTCTGCAACTTCGTGAGACCTGGTTTCAAAATAAAGTATAAAAAATAGGGCCGGGGGTGTAGCACGGAGGTAGAACGCGCCTGGGTTCAATCCCCGGTACCGCAAAAAAACAAAAAACATGAGTACAAGCTGGGTGTGGTGTTGCACACCTGTAATCCCAGCTACTCAGGAGGCTGAGGCATGAGGATCCCAAGTTCAAGGCCAGTCTGGCAATTTAGTGAGACCCTGCCTCAAAATAAAAAGGGCCAAGCCAGGTGGGCTAGTGCACACCTGTAATTCCAGTACTTGGGAGGTTGACACACAGGAGGATTGCAGGTTCGAGGCCAGCTTTAGCAACTTAGTGAGACCCTGTTTCAAAATTAAAAAAAAAAAAGGCTGGGGGTATAGCTCAGAGGTAGACTGTATCTGGGTTTAATCCCCAGTACCACAATAAATAAATACATACATACATATATACATACATACATATAAAAAGAAGGGCTGGGAATATAACTCAGTAGTAGAATATTTACCTGGCGTGCATGAGGTCCTGGGTTCAAACCCCGATACCACAAAAACAAACAAACTCCCGCCTGGCATGGTGGTATATGCCTGTAATCCCAGTACTTGGGATTACAGTATACATTACAATGCCTCCAATGCTTGGGAGGCATTGCAGGAAGATTGCAGGTTCGAAACCAGCCTCAGCAACTCAGTGAGGCTTGCATTAACTTAGTGAGACCCTGTTTCCAAATAAAAAATAAAATAGTGCTGGGGGTATAGCTTGGAGGTGAAATGCCCCTGGGTTCAATCCCTGACACCAAAAAACAAAACAAAAACACCAACTCCCCAAAACAAACAAAAAACCCCATTCATATCCACATGTGTGTTTGTGTATATACCGGAGGGGAGGTGCAAGGCAGGATCAAAGCCCAGGCCAGGACCTGGAGTCCGGGTCCCCATTCTCCCTGCCTGCCCAGGCACTCACACCACCCTCTGCGCTGGCAGGGCCACCACGTCGCACCTGAGGACAGAGATGCTGAGAAACGCCTGGCCACTCTGCTCTCTGCCACCCACCCTCCAGCGTCACTCTGGCCCCGGGCAGGCAGCTTAGCCCAGCCCAGCTGCTGGTGCCAGATCAAGGCTGTCCAGAGACCCCGCTCCCCGCCCGCAGCAATGTGGAATTAGGAAGAGAGGCCATTGGTGCACGGGGGCCGAGGAAGCCAGCAGCAGGCCCAGCGACCAAGACAGATGCCCACAGGCTCCCGTGCCTGGGTCCAGGCCCGCCCTTGTAAATGCACCCCTAGAACAGACTGGCCACCAGAGAAGCTGCTTCAGCTGCTGGCACACTGCATCACAGAGCCCTGGGGACTTCAGGGCTCCAAGAGGGGGTGGGGCGGGTGCAATGCTGAAAACACAGGAGCCAGCACCAATCCCAGCACGCAGCCCGCCCATTATTTAAAAAAAAATGAGGCGGGCGTAGTGGCCCACGCTTGTAATCCCAGTACTTTTTGGATTTAAAAACTCCCCCCACAGCCAGGTGTGGTGGTGCACACTTGGAATTCCAGTACTTGGGAGGCTGAGACATGAGGATCACAGGTTCAAGGACAGTCTCAGCAAGTAGTGAGACTCTCATCAACCTAGCGAGACCCTGTTTCAAAATAAAAATAAAATAGGGCTGAGGGTGTAGCTCAGAGGTAGAATGCCCCTGAGTTCAATCCCCAGCCACACACACACACACACACCCTGGCCCATGACCTCAAGACTTTTCCTTCCCGCACCGTGGGCTTGGGCTGCACCCTCCTCCAGTATGGTGATGACCTCCTCCTAGGATAAAAGACTCTTAAAGGCTGTGCCAAAGGAACGGGCCAACTGTTCACCCTCCTACGAGCCCCAGGAGCAAAAAAAAAAAAAAAAAAACGACAACTGAAACCCTGGGAAAACAGATGCTACTGCCTGACAATCACATAGTCATCCCCTGCAAACTCGGGCCAACTATTGTGCAGGAGGTGCACGAATCCACCCACATTGGATGAGAAAACCTTAAAAAGCTTCTTGGCTGGTACTATTACATACACCACTTGGCAGCTCTAGCAAAAAAAGTAATACAGTGATGTGTGACCTGCAGCAAGAACAACCCTAAACAAGGACCTGAGCTTCCTCCCGGAATGCAGGCTGTGGGAGCAGCTCCCTTTAAAGATGTGCAAATTGAATTTTCTGAACTGCCAAAATGTAATGGGTACTGATACTTAGTCATAGTATACACTCAGACTGGATGGGTAGAAGCTTATGCCTGCCAGACAGAAAGAGCCTGAAAAGTCATCTGTGCCTTACTCAAAAAAGTCATCCCTAAATATAGACTGCCCTTGCACACAGGGTCAGACAATGGACCGGCCTTTGTCACAGAAGTCACCCAGGATGTGGCAGTTGCCCTGGGCATCACCTGGAAGCTGCATTCCGCATGTAGGCCACAGAGTTCAGGCAAAGTAGAGAAAATAAAGCTATCAAAACTGGGTTCGGAAAAATATGTCAGGAAACCAACTTGGGTCCAAGCCTTACCCTTAGTCCTGTTTAGAATTAGATGCGCTCCTGCCGGGCGTGGTGGCGCACGCTTGTAATCCCGGTACTTGGGAGGCGGAGACTGGAGGATCGGGGTTCATGGCCAGCCTCAGCTACTTAGTGAGGCCCTCTGCAACTTCGTGAGACCCGGTTTCAAAATAAAGGATAAAAAATAGAGCCGGGGGTGTAGCTCGGAGGTAGAACGCCCCTGGGTTCAATCCCTGGTACCGCAAAAAAAAAAAAAAAAAAAGAATTAGATGCATTCCTACCAAGAGAACAGGGTAGTCTCCCTATGAGATGATGTTTGCTTGACCCTCTCCTATCCTCCAAGGACTGCTGGGAAGGCTGCAGGAGGCAGGGGAGTTAGGAATGCATAAACTTATAAGGGAACTAGGTAAAGTTACACACAACTTGCATAAGTGGGTATTAGAACACAGTCAGTTTAACTACCCTAGTCCATCCCTGTAAGCCTGGAAACCTAGTTTGGGTTAAAGACTGGAACCAGACTCCCTCAAGGCAAAATGGAGAGGGCCCTTCACTGTTACCACCCCAACAGCAGTAAAAGTCGAGGATATTGCTGCCTGGATACATCACAGCTGCCTGAAGCCAGCAGCCCTGGAGCCAACAGCCCCAGAGATGACTCACTGGACTGCTCACGAGAAACCTGGAGAGCCAAACAAGCTGATCCTCAGAAAGACAACTTGCCCTGCTCCAGTCACATCTGAAAGCTGATTGGTTCATGCATGACAAAAGACTGAGGAGCACCACATCTCATGCCACAAAATCAGACTCTAAATTTAACGCCATAAGTGCTTTAGGACTGACTTCATTAGTGGGATTTACGGTGGTCTTAATTTCCACACTTAGGTGTCTGCCCAATTTGACTTTGCATTGCTAGGATGAAGAAACAATTGGCAGTTCTCATCCTGTGGGGAGGACTAATAGAGTCGTGGCAGCCAGCCTCTGCGATCTTCACCATTTACATAACCCAAACTAGCAATCCTATAGTTGTCTAATTTGATGCATGTCAGGTTATATTTCATGGCAGCCTAAAAAACCAATGGCAGCCGGATGTGGTGGCACACACTTGTAATCCAGTACTTGGGAGGCCAAGACAGGAGGATTGCAAGTTCGAGACCAGTCTCAGCAACTTAATGAGATCCTCCACAACTTAGTGAGACCCTGTTTCAAAATAAAGAATTAAAAATAGGGCTAGGGGTGTAGCTCGGATGTAGAATGCCCTGGGTTCAATCCCCAGTACCGCAAAAACAAAAATAAAAACAAAATCAACGGCAACTCACACAGGCTGACAAATACCTCTGCCCTGAACTGGGTTCAGGTTATGCTCAGACTAGACCCTGTCCTAGTTGGGACAATATCTGGTGGACCACCCAATATCAAGGGTGGACAGTCAATACGGGATGGGTAACTCCATCATAGAGGCCTCTAAAGAATAAGATTCACTTTACCTGGGGAATTCCTCCTCAAGCTTGTCAAAATAATCAGTGTAATCCTCTGCTGTTAACTATCAATCACCCCATTTCAATAGACTAGGAACCAGTAGTAGCCTCTAGGATCTACAGACTAGGAACAGCATCTCTAAAAGAGATCCCATGGCCGGGCGTGGTGGCGCACGCTTGTAATCCCAGTATTTTGGGAAGTGGAGACCGGAGGATCCGGGTTCGCGGCCAGCCTCAGATCTCTCTCTCTCTCTCTCTCTCTCTCTCTCTCCCTGTCTCTCTCTCTCCCTGTCTCTCTCTCTCTACTTAGTGAGGCCCTCCGCAACTTCATGAGACCGGTTTCAAAATAAAGTATAAAAAAATAGGGCCGGGGGTGTAGCGCAGAGGTAGAATGCCCCTGGGTTCAATCCCCGGTACCGCCAAAAAAAAAAAAAAGTGATCCCATAGGTTGTTTCAGATTACAGCTCATTGAGCCAAATAGTCCTACAGCCCCACCGACAGGGACCCACCCCCATATGCCACCCTCATGGCTCTGACTAAAAGTAATCTCAAAAACTGAGAACTTTTCCTTAAGCATGTTGAGAAGTCTCAAAAGGGGGGAATGAGGCAGGTGCCCAAACATGTCCTTAGAGACTACACTTGGCTAGAAGCCTAGGAACAAGATAGAAGAATAGAACCTTCTTCACAGGCCCCCTCAGAAGTGAACTAGCAGAACCTTCCCAGGCAGCCCACGAGATAAGGCACAGAATTTCTAGAAAAAGAGAGAAACGATGCACAGACTAATGGTTGTTCTGCTTCTGCATCTTGCTTATGCCAAGCAAAACAAGTCTCACATTCACCCTCCCCTCTGAAAATTAAGTGACCAAATGCATAAAAGAACTTGCATGCTCTGAGCTCATGGTTCAGACCCAGAACTTTGCTTACTGAGCCACACTAGTGAATAAAGTAACCTGCTCTCCAACTCTGGCCACTGTCTCTTGTCTCCGGGGACCTAGCCTCCCTCAACAATATTAGCTGAGATCCTATATAGCACAACTTTCCCCTCCATGATCAGATTATCCTGAAGTGGTTTGGATGAGGAAGTTTGGATAAATGTCAGACGTCCTCTAGTCTCCAATGGTCACTAATGGGTACTTGAGAAATATGACCATTGCAAACTTTTGAATTCTTATATTTGCTGTGTTTTCAATCTCCTCCTCCTCCTCCTTCACCTCTTCGTTCTTTTCTTGGTACTGGGGATTGAACCCAGAGGCATTCTACCTCCAAGCTACACCCCCAGCCCTTTTTATTTTTTATTTTGAAACAGAGTCTTGCTAAATTGCTGAGGGTCTTGCTAAGTTGCTGAAGCTGACCTCCCACCTGCAATCCTCCTGTCTCAGCCTCCCAAATCCTGGGATTACTAGGAATATACATACCTGGCTCTTTATTCTTATTTTATTTTATTTTATTAATTTGTTTTTGGTACTGGGGATTGAACCCAGAGGCATTCTACCTCTGAACTACACCCCCGGCCCGATTTTATTTCTTATTTGGAAATGGGGTCTCACTAGGTTGCTGAGAGCCTCGCTAAATTGTCAAGGCTGGCTTTGAACCTGCGATCATCCTGTCTCGGCCGTCCAAGTACTGGCATTACAAGTGTGCACCACCATGCCCAGCTTATTAATTTTTTGTGGTAGTGAGATTGAGCCCAGGGACATTCTGCCTCTGAGCTGCACCCCAGCCCCTTTTATTTATTTTGAAACAGGGTCTCATTAAGTTGCGGGGGCCCTCACTAAGTAGCTGAGGCTGGCCATGAACTCGTGATCCTCCTGTCTCAGCCTCCCTAGTACTGGGATCACAGGCGTGCTCCACCACGCCTGGCTCCTTATTCTTTTGGTGGCAAATTGCTCCACGCTAGGCCAGCAGGGGCCTGTGTGCTGGCTCGAATCCTTTAGACAAGACCGTCACTTTGGTGCTTCTCTTGTCTCTGGTTCAAGACCCCCTGGCTCCTCCTGTCCACTTCCTCCCACACCTGACTCAGTGCCTTCTCCAGAGTCCTCTTTCCTTGTGGTGGGAAGTGGTACAGGGACCACAATCTGGGCTCTGAGGAAGGACATAGAAAAGCCAGGTCCACACCCCAGCCGGGTCATGCTGCTCTAGCCGGGGCCATGAGCCCTGTCTTCATGCTGCACACTCACAGCTAAGCTTTCTGTGGGGAAAGCCTGTGCCCTGCTCACCAGCTATACCTACCAGGTGCCAAACCTGGCTCATGGATGGATGGAGAACCCCAGCATAGGGGATAGGTCTCAAGTCAAACCCATAGCTGCTCACAAAGCCCTCCTGGTCTAACACAGGAGGGGGTCTCCACACTGATGGAGGGAGGCCTGTGGTTATCTTCTGGTCCATCCCAGGTCTTTAGTTATCCTAGAAAGCCTGGGGACCATTCCAGCACCATCCTGACCTGCACCCCAACCTGTTTAGCCGGCGACATGGGAGGGAGGCATCACATGTACCTGCAACTAGGGGGCTGGATATTTGGGGGGGCAGGAAGCACACCCGCCCCCACGCAGAGGAGCAGAACACCGAGGGATTAAGAGGCTCCTACCAGCCGGGCGTGGTGGTGCACGCTTGTAATCCCAGTACTTGGGAGGCGGAGACCGGAGGATCCGGGTTCGCGGCCAGCCTCAGTTACTTAGTGAGGACCCCTGCAACTTCGTGAGACCCGGTTTCAAAATAAAGTATAAAAAATAGGGCCGGGGGTGTAGCTCGGAGGTAGAATGCCCCTGGGTTCAATCCCCGATACCGTGAAAAAAAAAAAAGAAGCTCCTACCTAAACTGGGTGCAGTGGCACATACCTGTAATCCCAGTACTTGGGAGGCTGAGACAGGAGGATTGCAGGTTTGTGGCCAGCCTCAGCTACTTAGTGAGGCTCTCAGTAACTTAGCAAGACCATTTTTCCAAATAAAAATAAAAATCAGGCTGGGAGTGTAGCTTGGAGGTAGAAGGCCCCTCGTTTCAATGGCCAGCACCAAAAACAAAAAAAAAGAAAGAAAAAGAAAAAGGCTTCTACCTCACACCAGTGATTGAGGGACAGAATCCAGGACCTGGCTTCTCACAGCTGCAGGTGCTCCTGCCTGCTGCTGCTGGCATGGGGAGCAGGGAGGAGGGAAAGCCCGTCAGCGCTGAATCTCCCAATGATGCGGTGGCATTCCACCAACAGGATCCAGTGCAGGTGGGAGATGCACCCAGTGGTGCTGGGAGAGCCACCTCCACTGTCTCCTGTGGCCAGGCCAAGCTTCTGGCCCTGTTATGCAGCCTGAGCCTTGTCGCTGAGGCCTGGGTCTGACTCACCTCCAACCACATGCTGTGTTGCTCACACACACTTGCTGAGCGCAGCAGCCACTGGAGGCGCTTGCCGTCCTGAGGGCCAGCACTCTCAACTGGCCTTGGCCAGGCGGTTCTTGTGGTCTGGCCTGGATCGCTCCTGTGGTTGCCTGGCAACTCTGCCAGGGCTCCAGGACCTCTGATGGCTTTGCATACAGGTCTGGTGGCTGCTGATCGGGCCACTTACCTCCAGGAGGTTGTCCTAAGTTGCTTCATGGGGTGGCAGGGTTCTCCCCAGCAGAAGGCAAGTCCTGATCCCATGTCACCGACCCTGCCTGGGGTCAGTACTGTTGGCTTGCATGTGACTTGAGTGTGTCCCCTAAAGGTTCATGTGGAGGGCTGACACCATAGCAAGCCTGGTGCCACTCAGCTCTGACTTTTTTGGAGGATGTAATCTCTTCCTTCCACACGGGCCCCCAACATTGTCATTGGCCATGATGAGATGCAGCCAAAGGGGCCCTCACCAGACCCCACGACATGCTGTCTATACTCACAGCCTCCAAAGTTGTGAGCCCAGTGAACTTGTTTTTTTATCAGTAGCCCGCCCAGGTATTTGATACAGCAATGAAAATCCAATACAGTAAAGGAACAGCACAAGGCAAGGATAACTAGATGTGATTCACCAGGGGGTCAAGGCTGTAATAGTCTTTCCTAGAGAGGAATCAAAGAGACGAGGTCATTAAGCCTGGCTCAGTGGCGTACAACCATAAGCCTAGTACTTGGCAGACTGAGACAGGAGGATTGGCGGTTCGAGACCAGTGTGTAGTAATTTAGTGATATCCTGTTTAAAAAAAAATAGGGCTGGGGGTGTAGCTCAGAGACAGAATACTCCTGGGTTTAATTACCAGTACCCCCCCCCAAAAAAAAGAAGAAAGGGGATTGGGGAGAAGAGGTTATTAGAGCCACCTGCAGCCATGGCTGGACTAGGGTGTAAGCCCATCCTGTCCCATTGAGGCTGTCTGTGGCACACAGAACTGGCGCAGCACCCAGCCTTGTGGTGTTGGTTGACAGTAAATGGCACCCAATAGGTCCTGGACTCAGGGTACTAGGCTGTTGAGGAGCAGGGCTCACACTCGGGGAGGGAAGGGATGAGGGGAGGACCTCCATGGCCGGGCAGCATCTCAACAAGGGCATGCTTGCACGTCTGCGATCCCAGCACTTGGGAGGCTGAAACAGGATTGCAGGTTCACGGCCAGCCTCATCAACTTAGTGATACCCTCTTTCAAAATAAAAAATAGAGCTGGGGTATAGCTCAGAGGTAGAATGCCCCTGGGAGGAGGGTGGGTATGGGTTGAAGCCCTGGGGTGCTTCTTGTAGGAAGGAGCACACTCCACAACAGGTGTCCCCCAAGGGGAGCCCTGCACTCCCTGCAGATGGTTATGGGGCCTCCGGGGCAGGCTCACCTCTGGCCTTGGCCATGCGGGTCGGCCTCCCCTCTCCTGCACGTAGCAGCGGGCATGGCAGCAAGGCTGGTAGGAGCTCTGTCTCAAAGCCAGCTGGCCCAGTCTCCAGCCCATTCTCCACTCCAGAGCTGAGTGATTTTGGGCGAGTGACTTCCACTCTCTGGCCTTGTCCCCTTTGAACAGCGGGGCCTGCCTGTTTAACAGCACAGACCCCAACCTCAGCGTTAATGGCAAGGGACTGTCCTGTCAGTCACCTAGCATGTGGGTGGAGAACAGCTTATTTGCTAGTTTTACTGATTTGGAGCTCACTAATTGCAAGAAGGAACATATGCACATCGTCAGGGAAAATGCGTGGTCAGTGACTAAGCGATTGCCACTCAGAGTCCTTGAAGGTCCCTCCGGTCTAGGGGTTGGCTGGAGGAGGGGTTGAACACTGAGCTGTGGGAAGCTCATCCCTCCCCACGGGGTTGCCAGCAACACACCATTAAGACTCATCTTACGTTGTCACAGATCGGCCATGGACCAGTGTGCTCCACAAAGGCAGCTGGCCCTTGGGTCCTTGTACTCACGCGACCTGAGCTAAACCAGCTAAGCTGGTTGTACCCCCTGGGCGAGACACGCTTTCCCAAGCCTCAGTTTCCCCTTCCATACGACAGGGGTAGTGACAGTCCCTACCTGTAAGGCTGCTGGGCACTGGGGATTGAACCTAGGGGCATTCTACCTGAGCCACACCCCTAGTCCTTTTTATTTTTAAATTTCGAAACAGGGTCTCACTAAATTGCTGAGGGTCTTGTTATATTGCTGAGGCTATCCTCGAGCCTGTGATCCTCCTGGCTTAGCCTCCCAAGTACTGGGATTACAGGTATGCGCCCATGCCTGGCTAGGTTGCTAGGGTTTGGATGAGTGTACCCCAAAGGTCCTGTTGCAGGATGGAAGTACTGGGAGGTGCTGTGGACCTGGAAGAGGTGGGGCCTGGGGCTGGGAAGTAGCTCCATGGGAAAGCACTTCCCTTCCAAGTGCAGCACTCTGGGTTCGATCCCCTGTACCACAAAGAAAAAGCAAAACACAAGATCCCCCCAAAAAGAAGCAGAGGCGGGGCCTAGTGGGAGGCCCTCAGGTGTTCTCTGGCTCTCTACTTAGTGCCGTGACCTCTTGCTCTGACACACTCCTGCCATGCTGGGCCGCCCCACCAGGCCCGAGCCAGTGGTGCCACTGATCTTGAGTTGGACCTCCATGGCCCTGAGTCAAAATGAACGTCGCTTTACTTTATAAGTGGCCTCTGTCAGGTACTTCGTGTAGTAATGCAAAGTGACTTAGTTTCCACAAGGATTAAATGAAATAATACCTGTTTGGTCCTTTGGGGGCAAGGATCATCTTTTTAAAATTATTTTGTTTGTGGCACTGGGGATTGAACCCAGTGGGCATTCTACCTCCAAGCCACACCCATAGTCCTATTGTATTTTTATTTTGAAACAGGGTCTCCCTAGGTTGATGAGTCTCACTACTTGCTGAGGCCGTCCTTGAACCTGTGATCCTCCTGTCTCAGCCTCCCATGTACTGGGATTACAGGTGTGCATCACCGTGCCCAGCTGGCAAGGATCATCTTTAATAAATTTAAGCAATTATTTAAAAAAACAAATAATTTGCCATACACAATTATCTACAGTGTAAGACATATTTGTTGCTGAATATATACAGTTAAGTGCCATGAGCCACCATAGTTAAAACAACGGTTACACAAAATGTCTTTAAGGACCTGGAGGCCCCGCCCATCTCCTTGGGGCTGAACGCTGTCAAAGGTCCAGGGTGGTGCCTCGTGTGGTAGTGTACACTTGTAATCCCAGTACTTGGGAGGCTAAGACAGGAGGACTACAGGTTCATGGCCAGCCTCAACTACTTAGTGAGGCCCTCTGCAATTCAGTGAGACCCTGTTTCAAAATAAATAAAAAATAGGGCTGGGGGTAGAATGTCCCTGGGTTCAATCCCCAGTACTGCAAAAACAAACAGAAAGTATCTAGGGTATGGACACTAGAACACAGGCAGGCTGTGTCTGTGCTGCCCAAGGCCAGGGAGTTTCTAAGGTGACCCAAGGCTGGAGACAGATGTGGGAACTGGCCTCTCCAAGTCTTTTTGGAAGCAACAAACATTCATTAGGCTTCTGCCATGGGAGGGCACCTGGTTGGCACATGAATCACTAAAGAACCACAGGAAACTTTGCTGCCCCCTTCCCCCGTGGGACCACAAACAGAGACATAGCCAAAGCTCCTGCTCATCCACAAAGACAGAATCTGCGGCAGCCCTGCTGGCACCTGCTGCTCCTTAACTGTCCCCTGCACCAAGATGCCCTCACGGGGACTGTCACAGGTAGGCCGATTCCTTCTGAGAAGCACTTCCCGCAGAGTCTCGGGGGAAGGCTTGTTCTCTCACAATAACAGCCACCTCTCCATGGGGGACAGGGAGAAGGGGCAGAGACTGAGTGATGGACGGGAGGTGGAGGATGCCAAAACCAGGATCCAGGGGCCCACTAGTTAAAGTCTACAATCACCAGACCTTCTATTTCAATTTATTTTCCCAGTACTTTGGTAATAAATACCGGAACAGCAGATAACTCAATAAACAAGCCCCGGGAAGCCAAACCTCAGCTAATCCCCCTGGATGCCCAGGAACAAATCGGCAGCTGTGAGCCCCACTCCCTGGGAGCTGATCAGCAGCCACAGTGGCCAAGGGCCAGCAGGTGCTTATTTCCCCCTCAATGCACTCAATTTCTCGATTCCTTGAACAAGCACTTATGTTCCTGTTTTTCCCTGATCTGGGGGCCAAGGGAAATCTGAGTCCTGACCTTGAGGAACTCACAGTCCAGCGGCCTGAAAAGCTTATGTAACACCTCAGATCAAATGCTCAACAATCAAGCCGGGCGTGGCTACGCACGCCTGTATTCCCAGTACTTGGGAGGCTGAGACAGGAGGATCGCAGGTTCGCGCAGCCAGCCTCAGCTACTTAGTGAGACCCTGTTTCAAAATAAAAAAATAAATAGGGCTGGGGGTGTAGCTCAGAGGTAGAATGCCCTGGGTTTAATCCCCAGTACTGCAAATCAAAACAAAACACAGCTGGGCGTGGTGGCGCACACTTGTAATCCCAGTACATGGGAGGCTGAGACACGAGGATCTCAGGTTCGTGGCCAGCCTCAGCAATTTGGTGAGACCCTGTTTCAAAATAAAAAATAATAGGGCTGGAGGTGTAGCTTGGAGGTAGAATGCCCCTGGGTTCCATCCTCAGCACCACAAAAAAACAAAGGACAAATGCTCAATGGTTGCAGTGTTAGGGGTGGACCTGAGACAAGCAGCTTCCTTGTTCCTGGCAGGTGGGAGGAGAAACAGGCGCAGTCCCTGTAGAAGAGGAGTGAGTGGTGTGCCAAATGTAAAGATGAACGTGGCTCCTGACCCAGAAATCTTGATCCTAAGCTGGGCGTGGTAGTGCACGCCTATAATCCCAGTACTTGGGAGGCTGAGACAGGAGGGTTGCAGCCTCAGGAACTTAGTGAGGGCCTCAGCAATTTAGTGAGACCTTGCTTCAAAATAAAAAAATAAAGCCAGGTGTGGTGACGCACGCTTGTAATCCCAGTACTTTGGGAGGCGGAGACCGGAGGATCCGGGTTCGCGGCCAGCCTCAGCTTAGTGAGGCCCTCCACATCTTAGTGAGACCCTGTTTCAAAATAAAGAATAAAAATTAGGGCTGGAGGTGTAGCTCAGAGGTAGAATGCCTCTGGTTCAATCCCCAGTACTGCAATAAATAAATAAATAAAATTGGGCTGAGGGTGTAGCTCAGAGGTAGAATGCCCCTGGGCTCATTCCCTGGCACCACAAAAAAAAAAAGAAGAAAAAAATAAAAGAAATCCCGATCCTAGATTCCACAAGAGCACTAGCACGCAGGCAAAACAGCACAAGCTGCTTCCGATCTGCTAGTAACACACCCCTCAGTGCCTGACAATTGACAGCGATGAAGCCAAGGGTGCAGAGCTGACACAATGGGCCAGTGCACCGGGGGCTGCACCTGGGGCTGGTCCCATCTAGCCCGGGACACACAGTGAGCCAGGATGTCCTGTGAGCTAGTCCTGGTGCACAGGAGCCCAAGCAGGGAGCGGCTGCGGAGAGCCACAGGCGTGGCCTTGAGTCTGCTGGGAGGGCAAACCTTCCACCTGGGAAGGGCTGGCACACCCATCCCTTGGAGTTAGCACCCTGCGAGGCCTGGAGGCCCAGTGTGCTCAGTACACGCGTCCCTTCACGCAGGCCACACAGGGGCAGCCACAAAACTGGGCGCTGTCACTGCCTTTCTGCAGTGCTAGAGGGCGAGCACTCTCAAATCCCCTTCCCTTCGACCCAACTTACCAAGGCCTGGCGGGGAAAGGAGGAATGCTTGTCACCTGTGTGCTGTCTTGGCCTGGGGCCCCCTAGACAGCAGAGCCAAAGGCCAGGGTTTGTGGGGAAACAGTTCAATTTTGAAAGTGACCCCAGGAAACAGACAAGAGGGACAAGAACGAGATGGAATGAAAATCGATACTGGTGTATTTCTGAGTTAGTCACCACTGTGGGCCACCAAGCCAGAGCCCCCAGAACCACCTCCCAGGGGCCTGTCTACGGCTCAGCAGTAAGGAGCCCCTCATGGCCAGAGGACCAGATGCCTGCCTGTTTCTGGGCTGCCCGGCAGCTGCACCTACCTGCAGGGCTGTGGCAAGGATCTAGCACGTGAACTGAGGCAGAGAGGACTGTGCTAAGATGCAACTTTTGGGGGGTACTAGAGGTTGAACCCAGAGGCATTCTACCTCCAATTAAAGCTACAGCCCCAGCCCTACTTTTAGGGTCTTGCTAAATTACTGGGGGCCTCACTAAGTTGCTGATGCTGGCCTTGAACCTGTAGATCCTTCGGTTTCAGCCTCCCAAGTATCGGGATTATAGGTGTGTGCCACCACATCTGGTCCGATGCATCTTTTGATTTGGGGACCCACGGCCTGTCTACCCCTTCCTAATTTAAACCTATACACACACTAGTCTACACCAATCTTTGAAGGGTTTTCCCTTAACACTTCCAGATGTCCCTCCCGCGCCACCATTCTTATAAGTCAACAAAGGCCAAACTCTACTGAGAAGGGTCTCAGTGCCTGTCCCAACAGGTGTCAGTGGCCTCTTTTGAGGGGCTGGCCTAGCTATGATCCTGTCCGCCAGCTCCTCTCCCCCGGATTCCTGTTTGGCCTCCTCCTTCCACCTCCTGGCAGGTGGCCCTCGCTCCTGCTCCACAAGCAGATGCTGAGCTCAGAGCCATGGCCTTCTTTCATGGGTGCCACCTGCAGAGCTCACCCAAGCAGATGCCATCTCTTCTCAAGACTGGCTCCAGCAGGCTCGTCTGTGGACACGATGCTGCCGCAGCACCGGCTGTGTGCTCGCTGCTACCCGGAGTACACGGCTGCTTTTCTCCACGAGGGCGGGCTCTGCGGCGTGCTCATGAGGTGCGCTTCCCTCTACTGAAAATTGTGTTTGAGGCAGCGCTGCATTTGGAAGTTAGGTTGTCTGTTACAGTTTGGAGGTGTGTGTGTGTGTGTGTGTGTGTGTGTGTGTGTGTTGCCAGGAATTGAAGCCAGGGCATTCTGCCTCTGAGCTATAACCCCAGCCCTACTTTATTTACTAGTAGTGGGGATTGAAGCCATGGGCATTCTACCACTGAGCTACACCCCCAGCCCTTTTCACTGTGTGTGTGTGTGCGCGTGCACGTGTGTGCATGTGTGTGTGTGTTACTGGGAATTGAACCCAGGGGCATTCTACTGCGAGCTATCTCCCAGCCCTTTTATTTTCTGTTTTGAAACAGGGTCTTGCTATGTTGCTGAGGCTGTCCTCAAGCCTGTGATCCTCCTGTCTCAGCTTCCCCAGTGCTGGGATTACAGGCGTGGACCATCCACCTGGTCAATATAGTTTGGATCTTAAATGTCCCCGAAGGCCCATGCTAAAGGCTCAGTCCAGTTTGGTAGTACTGGGAGGTGAGGGAAGCTGTGAGAAGTGGTCAGGTCACTAGGGGCATGTGCTTCAAGGGGGTCATGGGAGCCCAGCCCCTCCACTTCCTGGTGTGTGTGGGAACCCTACACTGCAGCCGTAAGAGGGAAGAGCACAGAGACTGGGGGTGTTCTGCAGGCTAGTGTGGGGCCACTCCTGGCTGACTGGAGGAAGCAAAGCTGCAGCTGGCCCTGTCCACTGGACAGTCCAGGCGGCACACAGAGCCCGGCTCCGGGGGTCAGGTCAAAGCCTGGTCAAGCTGAAAAAAGAAAAACCACTAATGGGAAAAGATTCTCCTTACCCAGCATTTATATTTAAGCCTGAACTATTGCAAATTTTATGAACTCATGCACCCCAACTTGATGTCAGCTATAAGATTAGTGTACATCAAAAAGAGTATCATAGCCGGGCGTGGTGGCGCACACTTGTAATCCCAGTACTTGGGAGGCTGAGACCGGAGGATCACAGGTTTGTGGCCAGCCTCAGCTACTTAGTGAGGCCCTCCGCAACTTAGTGAGACCATGTTTCAAAGTAAAGAATAAAAATTAGGGCTGGGGGTGTAGCTCGGAGGTAGAATGCCCCTGGGTTCAATCCCCAGTACTGCAAAGAAAAAAAAAAAGATTATCATATAGTTCAAGTAGGGCTAAGGCTAAAAGCAAAAGTTACTCCTGGCTGTGTTTCCACGTGGTCTAATTCTGGGGGAATCACACATTTGGAAACCCAGAGACCTACTGTAGAGGGAAATAAAACACCTCACTTTGTATGAGCATGGAGAAGGGGGTACAGAAAACTGTTTTGTTTCATGTTTTATTACATCAATGGCTTGAAAATTTTTATTTAACTTCAGCAAATATTGGAAATAGAAAAATGAATTCTGCAGAATTTCACAAATAATTCTTCCAATTTCCACTAACAAATGTTATCATTCAATGGCTAAGCAATTATAATGCTATGAACATTCACCACAATGAATGTGCTGAAATAGAAAACAGGCAAAAAGAGACATGAAAATATTACTTACAACAGCATTATTACAACATATTTTCTTTAAAATTCCAACGTGGATTTTATCACTTCAAAAGATATACAGCATTTCCATTATATTTGCAAACTTAACCTTATACATCTTTTAAAATCTTGAAAAAATTTTAAGCAATCTAAAAAGCACTTAGCAAAGTTGTAAGTCTACATAATGGAACACTATCCACTCGGTAGAAATTCTCGTTTAGGAGAAGGTGACTGTAAACACTCATTATTTTACAACATGCATAGACTATCCTGACCTTCCTTCTGAATTGTGACGTTACTGCAATTGTGCTTCACTATAGTAGGAAGAGCTGCAGAGACCCCGGAGTGGCGGGAGAGCACTGCACAGGATCACTTGATTCAGGCGACCGTGCCGCGCGGGTCAATCCGAGGCCAAGTCTACTTGATTCTAAAAGCTTGACTCCTGGGTCACTAGAGTTAGAGACAGGCTAGACGAGCGGGAAAAAGAGGCTCTCGCTGGAGTTGGCTCCACCTTCCCCTTACTCACAAGAAAGCAGGGATCCAGTTAGTGTAATGCACTGCTTGGCTTATTTTTGGTGTGCAATTATACCAATAGTACATCTGATATTTAGAAAGACAAAAATAGGGTATAGTTGAAATTTAAAGTGACAATGATCACACTTAAAGTGGTGTGTGATATTTGAGGAAATTTTACATAAAGAGAAAACAACTGTTTCATTAGTTCACCACAGTAAGCTTTTCAAAGTACTTTTGCATTTTTGTTTTTTGAGTAGAGGCTTGTGACCATCAACGGGTCTTAAAGGTTAAAAACTACCAAAAACAATTTTGAGAAGGCAGTGTCTTGACAGACATGCCAAGACAGCGCAGGGGGTGTGCTACACTAACCTCGGGCTCCTGCGTGTCGGACACCAGCACCTGACTGTACCCCACCGAGCCCGTCAGCACCGAGGAGGCGCGGCGACTTCCGGCTGAGAGGGATGCAGAGCTGACCGCTGCAGCTGACCAGCCAACACAATATTCAAGTAACAAGGTGTTTGAATGGATAAGTGAAAAGAATTCTTACCTACACCTTACACATCTACATAAAATTAAATAAAACAAACTTTTAATGCATATGCAATACAATTTATATCTTTTAGGATTTCTAAACTAAAAGTTAAAACTATTATTTGTGTCCATGATACTATATTTTGCACAATAACTTATACTTAGGAGAATTTTTCCACAAAAATATATATAATTATGACATTCACATTGATAATTTTTAAGAACACAAAGCTTAAGTGACATTCCATCTGAAGCAGTTATCACATCCCAAACCCAACCTGCCAATGCACCTAATTCTTGATATGTTAAAAGAGTCTTCACATAAATAAGACCAGGCCGCTAGGCTTTGAAAGCCGAGCGAGTTCCTGCATTTACATCATTGCAAAGGCGTGTAATGAAGAACAGTTTCAAACACAGTGCCGCCATCTTATGCCTGACACCACAGCGATGGCAGACTCCCACTGCCCTCTGTCAAGTGAAATGGCGCGCCCCTTCCCCTGGGAGAGAAAATTAGAATTCAGGCGCTGTGATCAGAGGTACACCAACATGTGACTCTTCAGGGCTGGGGCCATTCAGTGCCAGGAACCAAGTAAGGGACAGTGCAGAATGCAGACTGGCGCCTGGCACTGCCGCCCCACTTCCATGCCACCCACAGAGTAGCGTCAATTCTAGGCATTGCCAGCAGGGGTCGAATCTTAAGGAAAACAGCCTCGGCATGAAGAGAGAAACAGCAGCAGGCGGAAGCGGGCAAACCACTGCGGCAACCGCCTATGCCCGTCAGGAGAAGAGGGCGCGAGCAAAGCGAGGCAGAGGGCTGGGTGACTACTGTAGTGTCCCCTGGAGTCTGCCACAGGTTCCTGCTGTCCTCGGATTACACAGCAGGCTTACGGTAAGAACACAAAGAAAACCCGACTCGGTACTAGTGTTACGCTGCCACCTGTCTCCAGGCAGGGACAGCAGGCTGTGCCCGATGCTGTTCTCCTTGACCAGCAGACACCTGGTGTGGGATAGGACAAGGAGTCCCACTGTACTCCCCTCTGGAATGACCTTTCCTCAGACTTCTCAAAAAGAATGTACAAACCCCCAAAACCTAGGCTTCTAAGCTGAACCTCTTTCTAAAGAAAAAAATCAGCTGACTAAAAAAAAAAAAAAATAAGCAAGGTGCTTGGGAGTCAAAACACATCAAATTTTAATTGCATATTTTAAATTCTTAAGAATTCTGTTTATGCCTTAAAGCATCTGCATTTCTTTTCTTTTTGGTACTGAAAGCAGAAAAAAAAATGCAAACAACGACAAAGCTACTTCGGCATCTGCAGTGCAGTCTGAACTGGCCGCGGGGCGAGCGCACGGCTTAGCCAGCGGCTCCTCGAGCCTCGGCGGGCCCGTGGTCTGCTGTGAGAACAAAAGCGATTCTGGAGGCCTCAGACATTTACTAGAAAATGTTACTTGTTCCCAGTCCAACCGAAAGGCATTACATACCACTTGCAGACTGTTTCTTTTCATCTTGGTCTTACTAGACCAATGCATTGATCACTTCTCTGTCCTGTACTCTGCTACTGAAAGAGAAGGGATGGTGTCTGTGTGATCACACCAGTAACAAAGGACACAAAAGCACAAGTGAGACACGACAGGCCAGGTGCACCAGCAGGACAGGAGCAAATGGCGTGTGGCTTCTACACAGCCATCGCCAGCTACTCTAACATGCTTCACTGGACTAACCTGACGTTGAAAATCTGCACTGTCGGAATCTGCAGAAGCTCTCCCTGTCTCCTACCTCAACGATGTCATCTTTGGCAAGCAATAAACTTTAAATAAGACACTTGAACAGAAAAGGGACTGATAACATGGTTGCCAAAAGGAGAAGGCACCAATTCCAAATGTACAAGCACCAGGTACAGTGATATGGACCGAATCTCTCGGAGTTGGGTGGTGGTAGTGGTGGTGGTCGGGGGATCAGGAAGAGATGGGGTGCACCCACCCTGGGGTTACGACGCTGAAGGCTGAGGGCAAAGAGCACTGAGGTCCACATTCCCTTGAAGCCAGTGTCCAAGGACAGCTGCTCTGAAGGAGCTTTTGACCACTTGGGAAGGAGAGGGGGAGATTTAAGCCAACTAAACCTATCAACCGTAATTGTGCCCTACATTTAGGGAGACGAGAGTTGCATCGGATGCTTGGCACGATAAAGGTTACGACGCAGTCTGCCAATATATCGTGATTTTGAAAGAAGCATGATTATTACTTAGGTGGTTGCCCCAGAAAAAAAATAAGAGACTTTCTAGAAGGCCCACAGGGTCAGTTACTCTGAAAATTACATTATGCACAAAGAAATAGCAGGCCATGCAGGAATGGAGTCGGGCCTTCCAAGACTACCTGTCCTGAAGCTGCTGACTGGGAGGAGCTGCCACTGGTGGGCTCGGGGCTCCGACAGGGGTGGGTCCCAGAGTCGAGGGAGGTGTGCAGGCTGTGGGTTCCCCAGCATGTAGGCAGAGTGGGAGATGCAACGGAGCTCTCTGGGGTGTGGCGCCAACATGGAGGAACGAGCAAAGAATTAAGGCAGATGTAGCACAGGACTGGAAGTGTATGCCTTTTTGGTAATAGCTGCTTGTCCACAGAGATGTGATGCAGATGGCTAGGTGATGTCTCGTAATACCTGATATCCTGGATAACATGTAGTCCATACCAAGTGTTCAAGTGACCAGCGTTTCTCATGAGGCGGATGTATATCTGACATCGAGGACAGAGGCAGCCTGAGGAGATGGAAAGGATCAATGAGCAGGTTCACACAGTTAATTCTGCTGCGCTCAGAGGGCAGAAAAGTGCGCACCCACCAAACCTGTAAGTGCAGCAAATACCGTGTACGGCCAGCACACCCTTTACCCAGGGCAGGCTGAGTGTGTGACTTGGAATGAGCTATTTCCTTTTTTTGGTGTGTGTTACTGGAGATTGAACCCAGAGGCATTCTACCCCTGAGCTACACCCAGCCTGACTTTATTTTTTATGTTGAAACAGGGTCTCACTAAGTAGCTGAGGCTGGCCGCAAACCTGCGATCTTCCTGTCTCAGCCTCCCAAGTACTGGGACTATAGGTGTGTGCCATCATGACAGGCTTATCATTCCGTAATTTTAAGTAAGAATCTGTAGTACCTCCAACCCAGTCATTCCAGCATCCCCCCACGCCCTTTGTCAATGCAAGGTTGGATATGACATTGCCCCTGTCCCTACGGTTGGCTATCTCAAGGAACTCTGAATCTCAGAAGTGCAAACCGCTTGGGTTGCCCTTCCTTCTTAGCTACTGGGGAAAAAATCTATAACTGACAGACCATTATGTTACTAGAACTTCTGGCAACTCTGTTGTCCTCCTCCTGGTGTACCTTGCCTAAGATGCAATCTGAGGGCAAAAGGGCAGGCAGGACATCAGCAGGTATCACTAGCTTCTAGACCCGAGGGGATTAAACAAGAATGTAAAACTACCAAGCTCCAAGTTCTGAGCACTGACCAGACAATCAGCATTCTAACAAGTTCTCTTAGGCCCTTGGTGAACAGAGAAACAGCTAGTCCTTACAGACTAATTTCCTTCTACAAACTAATACAAGGAAAACAGAAAACTGGGGGATGCAGGAGATGGTTGGTGCTGAAGGAAGCATATTTTCTTGGTACTGGGGATTGAACCCAGAAGCAGTCTACTTCTGAGCTCTACCCCCAGCCCTTTTTTTAGATTTTTAAATTATTTATTTATTGATTGATTGATTGACTGTACTGGGGATAGAACCCAGGGACATTCTACCTCCGAGCTACACCGCCAGTCCTATTTTTTATTCTTTATTTTTATTTTTTATTTTTTGGCAGTACTGGGGAGTGAACCCAGGGGCATTTTACCTCCAGCTACACCCCCAGCCCTATTTTTTATTCTTTATTTTGAAACAGGGTCTCACTAAGTTGCGGAGGGCCTCACTAAGTAGCTGAGGCTGGCTGCGAACCCGGATCCTCCAGTCTCAGCCTCCCAAGTAATGGGATTACAAGTGTGCGCCACCACGTCCGGCTTTATTCTTCATTTTGAAATAGGGTCTAAGTTGCAGAGGGTCTAAGTAGCTGAGGCTGGCCACGAACCTGTGATCACCCTGTCTCAGCCTCCCAAGTACTGGGATTACAAGCGTGTGCCACCACGCCCGGCTTGAAGGAAGCATAAAAGGAAAGGGACTAAAGAAATACAGGTGTGTGGGGGGCATCCTTGAAACGACCAAAGGGCAGGAGATAGAGTGCGCATTAAAGACGTGTTAGGTGACACTGTTCTCCTGCTCTGTCATGTCTTGTTTCTGAAGAAAAGGCTGGGTTAACAGACACACAGAAAATCCAACGCCAAAGAGAAGCAAAGATCTGCTGCTGGGTGGGAGGTCTAGTTATGGATGAGCAGAGAGCAGACTTGGGAAAGACATCACATGGGTATTCTGCAGTGCATTCAACACAAGGAGTGGACCATTAGCAATGGGCCTCCTTGGACTAACACCAAAGAAAAGTAAAAAAGGGCACACGATGAATCATGTCAGTCTGTACATGAACCAGGCCTCAGGTAATGAAGAAAAAAAACACATGTAGCTGGGTATGGTGTGTACTTGTCTTGGGAGGCTGAGACAGGAGGATCGCAGGTTTGAGGCCAGTGCACAGTAACTTGGCAAGGCTGTTTGAAAAAAAAGGGCTGGGGTGTAGCTCAGTGGTAGGACATTCCTGGGTTCAATTCCCAGTACTATTAAAAAGTAGTAATAGGCTGGGCGTGGTGGTGCACGCTTGTAATCCCAGTACTTGGGAGGCGGAGACCACAGGATCCAGGTTCGCGGCCAGTCTCAGCTACTTAGTGAGGCCCTCCGCAACTCAGTGAGACCCTGTTTCAAAATAAAGAATAAAAAATAGGGCTGGGGGTGTAGCTTGGAGGTAGAATGCCTCTGGGTTCAATCCCTAGTACCGCAAAGAAAAAAGTAGTAATAGTAGTGGTAGTAATAATAATAATAATAAAAATAAAAGAAAAAAGAATAACCACATGCAAAAGAACTGACTTCCTGTTGGTGATGACCTGGGGTCTACATTCCCCGGCTTCTCATGGCAGCCCCCTCGACGGCGGGTGTGAGAGCTACCCATGGTTTGTGCTTTTAAGCAGCTGCAGGACTGACTGAAGTTGGGAAACAGGGAAGAACACTTTAGTTCTTGCTAACATTCCTTTTTCCACTGACCGTGATGTTCCAATGTTTCCCATTAGTCCAGGATTTTAGGAAAGTTCATTTGTTACTGGGACAAAAACCACTGCTAAAAGGTAAGAGCACCTTTGCTGTGCTCCTGTGCTGTCGCGTCCCAGGCCTGCAGTGGGGCCATGCACACTGGTGACACTGTAGACTCTGCACCCATGATCCAAGCTTTTCTGGTAGAAGGCTCTCAAGAATCGAATTCTAATGGGGTCAGTGTTTCAGTGCTTTCTCAAGAGGGAAGTGCCTTAGGTTCTGGAGTTGGCACAGCGGACTAAGGCCACCGCCTTGCTCAATGGCACTCACCCCCGCGCTCCAGGCCACTCAACAGAACACAGGTCACTTCAAGTCAACCTTATGGGGTTTTGGAAAGACAGTGATGAGAAAGTGACTTTCCTCAGAGAGCCACATTAGTAAGCAGAGTCACGTGTGGAGGCCCAGGAAGCAGGGAGGGGGCAGAAGGTCTCTGTGGCCCGAGTCATCTTACCCAGATCCTAGCCGCCGGGGCTGATGAAATCAGGGTTCCCATCCCAGAAATCATGACAACCCCAGCCACCACCCTAGAAGTTCTGGTGGCCACTTGACCTAGAACTGCCCCCATCAACATTTAAGTCAGTCGACTGCACACAGTACCTGAGGCTGGAAGACAGCAGCAGGGACTCAGGGCTCCTGCAGGCGGCACAGTCACCTGGCGAGGTCAGCGGCCCCACAACGGTGGCATGACATGACACGTGACGGAGCTGTACGGACAACTCCTTGGGGCACTTCCAACTAATAGCTGTATGTACATATGTATGTGTTTATTTATTTATTTTTTGCAGTACTGGGGATTGAACCCAGGGGCACTCTACCTCCAAGCTATACCCCCAGCCCTTATTTTTTATTCTTTATTTTGAAACAGGGTCTCACTAAGTTGCAGAGGGCCTCACTAAATAGCTGAGGCTAGCCACAAACCCAGATCCTCCTGTCTCAGCCTCCCAAGTAGTGGGATTACAAGCCTGCGTCTCCACACCCTGCTAGCTGTTTACTTTAAGAAACTCATGAGTCATGGGGAATATTTTGTGGTTGGAGGAAATCTTGATGGAATTGAGAATTTGCTCAGAAATTAAAATGTAAAATACAGTGACAATAATTGCCAGAGTCAGCACACATCTATTACACTGTTTACAGGCAGATGTTTCCGATACACCTGGAACCTCAAGATAGTTCACCAGCCGGAAGAGTCGCCACTTTACAGAACCACTGGAGTCTCTCGGGAAGGCTTGCCGGGAGCGGCCACGCTGCTCCGGACTCACCTCGTCCTCCTCTTCAGGCATCTTGACTGAACTGTCCGGGGATCTGGTAGGCTTCTGGTTACTGGGCCCATTGGTCTCTTCTTTACCATGTTCCGCCTCCCATTCTTGTAAAACTTCGTCTATGTTGAAGCGGCGTCGATAATTTACAAAAAAGTTTTTCACCTGTACCACTGACTTGTTCCCGATTACGTCTGAGATTGCCTGAAAATCTCGGCCATATTTCCTGATGGCTAAGGACAGGAGAAAGCATTTTTTCAATACAAGAGAAAAAGCACCTTTGAAACCCACAACCGAGGCTTCCCCCTTTATCCTGATCAGAACACATCTACTCTGAACAGCGGGCACTATCGCAGCATGTTATCCCTGGGGAGGACGGACCCTCCGTCTACAAACACCTGCCCAGCAGCACCTGCTGTGAACTCGGCTGCTCCAGCCCTGCAGCGCCCTGGCCAGGACATTCTGTGCTCGTCTCAGGACCCCAGATCTGGAACACCTCTACTTAAATTTCTAACACTTCATCTGCTTCTTTGGGGTTTTGTACTTTCTAACTATCCAGAGCTCAACAAGTAACTGCTAAAGTGCAGCAGTCACACCTTGGAAGACTGTGGCCTCCAGGTCAACTTCTAACTTGTGAGAAACAGGAAAGGAAAAGAAGGAGTGGGGAGAGCCCAGGGGAAGGCAGCACTGTGGCTGACAGGACAGCCACTAGACGAAGGCACCCCTCGGAGAAGCAAGTGCGGAACGCTCCCCGAGCTCAGCACGGCTCCTCCTGGCTTTCGCAGAAGCAGAACCCGTACCTTGGACGGCGAGAAGCTGCTCCTCCGTAGTCCAGCGTGCGTTACACTTCTGAATGACCTGGATGTCCAAACAGGGTGTTAGCATGTACGTGCAGAGATAAGTGCATCCTATGAGAGCTGAACGAGCCTTTCATTTTCTCATATCACGACTTTAATACTGACTAGGTTTATAAAATTCTGCCTATAGCCTTCTTCCTAAGAGACTTATGCTAGAGATGTATTACAGACATTAAGGTCTTCAGCACATCAACTTGGGTGTGACTTCTGAGATGACGTTAATGTGATCCTACCTCTGGAAGTCGGTACAGTTCTATTCCACCATCAAGTTTTTCTTTGAGAGCACTGTTCGTCTGTTTAATATTCTGAATCTAATAGGAAAAAAAGATTTTCATTTTAAAGATGAAAACTTTTACAAAGGTATAAAAAGAGAACTAAAGAAAACTACAAGAAACAAAACACCAAGAGCAAAGAAGTTCCCAACCCCTGTTACAGCCCAAATCCGAGGTCCTATGGTATCCTTGGCAGGCACGGAACAAGACCCTAATCTGCTTGCTTGGGGCAAGAGATGAGTGACAGTCGAGCAGAGGAGCCTGGTGAGAAGGCACTGCATGCAGGACCTAGGCCACCGTTTGCTAACAGGCGACCACCCACCTGAGGGTCAGACACGCAGCTCGAGTCTGACCCAAGTGAGAGGAAACCCTGGGTTTCCCACCGGAAAGGAACTCAAGTACAGAGTGGCGGCGGCCTGGCAGGGCCCGCCCTGTGCTCTCCGCACACAGCACTGGCTCGAAGCAAGGCAGAGGCCCGCAAGGGCAGGCATCTTTAATGGGGAAGGGTAACAATATGTCAGCAATAGCCGGGCGTGGTGGCGCACGCTTGTAATCCCAGTACTTGGGAGGCGGAAACCAGAGGATCCGGGTTCGCGGCCAGCCTCAGCTACTTAGTGAGGCCTTCCGCAACTTCGTGAGACCCGGTTTCAAATTAAAGTATAAAAAGTAGGGCCAGGGGTGTAGCTCGGAGGTAAAAGGCCCCTGGGTTCAATCCCTGGTACCTCAAAAACAAAACAAACAAACAAAAAAAACAATATGTCAGCAAGTTTTCCACAAACCTAACTCTGATCACCTGTAACACCTTCATTTTCTCCCTAATTATCTTTACCCACAGTTTGCTTTTGTGTGTGTGTAGTACTGGGGATTAAGCCCAGGGGCATTCTACATCTGAGCTACATCCCCAGCCCTATTTTTTATTTTTATTTTGAAACAAGGTCTCACTAAGTTGCTGAGGCTGTCCTCGAACCTGTGATCCTCCTGTCTCAGCCTCCCAAGTACTGGGATTATAAACGTGTGCCACCACGCCCGGCTTCTACAGTTTGCTTTGACTCAGTATATCTAATATGTCATTGCACTTGTCCAAACAAAAGATGGATACAGGCCAGGTGTGGTGGTCCACACCTGTAATCCTATTACTTGGGAGGCTGAGACAGGAGGATCACAGGTTTGAGGCCAGCCTCAGCAAGTTAGCAAGACCCGCCGGGTGTGGTGGCGCACGCTTGTAATCCCAGTACTTTGGGAGGCGGAGACCTGAGGATCCGGGTTCGCGGCCAGCCTCAGCTCTCTCGCTCTCTCTCTCCCTGTCTCTCTCTCTCTCTCCTTAGTGAGGCCCTCCGCAACTTTGTGAGACCTGGTTTCAAAATAAAGTATAAAAAATAGGGCCGGGGGTGTAGCGCAGAGGTAGAACACCCCTGCGTTCAATCCCCGGTACCGCAAAAAAAAAAAAAAAAGTTAGCAAGACCCAGTTTAAAAAAAAAAAGGGCTGGGGGGTGTAGCTCAGAGGTAGAATGCCCTTGGGTTGAATCTCCAGGCACCCCTCCCAGGAAAGACAGCCACAAGCAGTACAAAACTGAGCAAGCCAGCCATGGCTGTCCTCGATCCTGTGGACTCCTGAAGGAGACTAGTACAGGTCATGTGCTCCCCTCCAACTCCAAGAACAGGCATCTCTGTGCCACACGAGGGGACCTTGGGCTTGTATATTTTGATCTCTGAATTACCATACAAGCAAACAAGAAAACAACAGAAAGAGTAGAAGATGTACCCCAAAGAACTCCTAGCAAAGGAGAATGAAGAGCAGCAGCACCGGAGGCAGGGAAGAGGAGCAGCACACACCTTTTAGTAATTCCCTCTCTCACCCTTTTTTTGGGTGCTGGTGGTACTGGAGTTTGAACTCAGAGGCATTCTACCTCTGAGCTACGCCCCAAGCCCTATTTTTTAATTAATTAATTACTTTATTTCGATACTGGAAATGGAACCCAGGGGCATTCTACCTCCAAGCTACACCCCAGCCCTACTTTTTATTCCTTATTTTTGAAACAGGGTCTCACTAAGTAGCTGAGGCTGGCCGCGAACCTGTGATCCTCCTGTCTCAGCCTCCCAAGTACTGGGATTACAAATGTGCGCTACCACACCCAGCTTTATTTTTTATTTTTTTTCCTGGTACTGGAAGATTGAACTCAGGGGCATTCTATACCTCCGAGCTATACCCCCAGCCCTATTTTTTTATTCTTTATTTTTGAAACAGGGTCTCACTAAGTTGTGGAGGGCCTAAGTAGCTGAGGCTGGCCGCGAACCTGCAATCCTCCTGTCTCAGCCTCCCAAGTACTAGTGTGCTGTTATTGGAAAATTGCTCTGATATTAATTTCTAGTAAAATGTAAAAGGCAGTCATTCAAGCAGGGAGAGGCAGTAGCTCTGTTCCATTCCAAGAGCTCCTCTCCCTTCTTCTTCCGCACCTTTGTTCTAAATGATAAACCCATAGTAAGAATGTAAAGACAATTGAATCCTCTAGCCTTAGAAAGTTATAGAGACTTGGGAGCCTTCAGAGCACCACAGAGGCAGAAAGACTTTAGCCCTAACATCACAGTGACTCTTCTGGCACATTTTAAAACTGTAAAGATAAACCGGGCATGGTGGCGCACGCTTGAAATCCCAGTACTTGGGAGGCTGAGACCGGAGGATCCGGGTTCGCGGCCAGCCTCAGCTACTTGGTGAGGCCCTCTGCAACTTCGTGAGACCCGGTTTGAAAATAAAGGATAAAAAATAGGGCCAGGGGTGTACCTCAGAGGTAGAACGCCCCTGGGGTAAATCCCCGGTACCGAAAAAAAAAAAAAACACAAAACCGTAAAGATAGAAAGGGCCTTATGCCTTGCTCTTAAGAGATTACACACAGCTGCACTGGCTACACCCAGTGTCTCTGTTTATTCTTTGTGACTCGGCCTCAGTATGAGAAAGGCAAACTCCATGTGTTACATCAAAGTGCCCATAGTTGATAAACAAATAATACAGCCCAATAAAATAGGGGTAAAACAAGGTAGATTAGTGACCTCTGCACTTAGTAAGGGCACTTAGCAGACTCGAAGGCACCACCTGCCTAAGGAATAAGTTATGCCTAAGAAATAAGTTATTAGCTCGTTGCCTTGGTAACGCTGATAAAACCATACCAATGTGAGAACTGTATTTAAGGGGCTGGGGTCGGGGGGGGGGCAGAGTTCCACTTTCAGGCCCTCCAGCGGGTCTTCCAGGCACGCTGCTTTTCTTCTTCCCTTTCTATTTCCTACTGACTTTGTAATAAAATTTTGTTAAGCTGCAACCAAGCCACCTGTTATTTTTATTTATTTATTTTTTTGTGTGTGGTACTGGGGATTGAGCCCAGGAGCATTCTACCTCCAAGCTATACCCCCAGTCCTATTTTTTATTCTTTATTTTGAAACAGGGTCTCACTAAGTTGCGGAGCACCTCACTAAGTAGCTGAGGCTGGTCGCGAAGCTGCGATCCTCCTGTCTCAGCCTCCCAAGTACTGGGATTACGAGTGTGCGCCACCACGCCCAGCTCCTATTTTATTTTGAAACAGGATCTTACTAGGTTGATGACAGTCTCACTACTTGCTGAGGCTGTCCTCAAACCTTCAATCCTTCTGTCTCAGCCTCCCAAGTACTGGGATTACAAGCGTGCACCACGACGCCCAGCTTTACTTATGCAATTTTTGGTTTTTTTTGTGGTACTGGGGATTGAACCCAGGGACATTCTACCTCTGAGCTATAACCCCAGCCCTATTTTTATTTTGAAACAGGGTCTCACTAGGTTGATGAGAGTCTCACTACTTGCTGAGGCTGTCCTTGAACCTGCAATTCTCCTGTCTCAGCCTCCCCAAGTACTGGGATTACAGGCATGTGCCACCATGCCCGGCTTTACTTATGCAACTTTTGACATTCCTTTGTTTTTTTTTCTTACCAAGTGTTAGGTGGGTAGTTAGACATTAGCAGATAGGGTCGGCTGGGTCAAATGGGAAGCAGAGACATCAGAAGGCTGAGCCCATCTGCTGAACCTCACTTAGACCCCTCCCTGTGGGAAGGGTGTGCAGACAATAGAGTCCTAAGGTGCAACATGCAAAGGGCAGTCGACCACCCCAAATGTAAATGTATGAGGAAGGAGGTGTCCAACACGTGGAAGACTCCATGCCGCTTTCCCATCCCCGGAAGGGACTGCTCTGGACCCCATCTCTGGAAGGTGACTCCTGGCTTCCTCACATGGTGCCATTGCGTCTCTAAATAAACCCCCCATATCCCCACCGGCGCTTTGGTGTGTGAATGCTTTCCATGCAGAGAAGCAGGACTGAAGTGTTGCAGAACCCCCCCACACACACACACACGAGTGCTCACATTTTATAGAATTCCAGTTCTACATTCCCTTTCCTGCCATGCTTCAATTTTTCCTAAAAAGTTTCAAAGGGTGGGGTATGGAGGAAACAGCTTCCTCACTGTAGGACCAGTGGCCAAGTAAACAGGACGGGCCCGCACGGGCCAGAATCTATTTCCATTGATGCGCGTCCCAGAAACACAGCCCACTCCTGACCTCTCTGAACTAACGCCAAAACAGAAAGAGGACTGAAAAGAAAGACACAGGACATGTGCACAGAATTTACCCTGCAAGGAAGCCACAAATGGGGACCTTGGTCTTATTGTTTTGACTTACTGTGTTTTGAAAAGGTGTAAGTCAGAAGAAAATAAACTGGTACTAAAGCTTTCCTCCCAGTAAGGCCAAGCTTTGCAACCAGCACTGTCCAAAGAACTCTGCGAGGACGGGATCCCCAAGCTGTGCTGTCAGGAGCTGCTCCACTCCCCCACACCTACAGAGTTGCAGGCGCAGAGCTAAACCTAGATACTTCTGGGAATGAGCCAACACTCAAGAGTCAGGGACTAGAACACGGCTTACCCCCAGCCTTCCAGGAAACGTGCCTCTGCTCTGGGCTGGCTCTTTCACACTGGGTATGTGTTGCGCTGTGATAAACTAACATGCACTTTCCAAGGAGATTAATGTATTTAATATATGCATTTTCTATCCAAAAGCAATAAAGAAGCATGGAGATTAAATGTACATCATTCACAAATTCTGAAACAAAAGTTAGCTCTAAATTCTCATCAGCGTACACCTTGGTTCCTGATACAGTTTCCACATCCGAAATATCCAGGGTTTATAATCAGAATAAGAACAGGGATTAATTGTCAGCACCGTGCTAACTGGAAAGGAGGCCAGAGTGGCAACAAGATAGGAATATGAAACAAAAGTAAGTGGCACTTTTAATAAAGAAAATAAAAACAACCCAAAGAAGCACAATCACGGAAAGAAGGCCAGGTGGCAACGAGAGAGAAATAGCATACAAGAGTAATCAGCACTTAAAGAAAATCCAGAGCCGGGCATGGTGGCGCACACTTGTAATCCCAGTACTTTGGGAGGCAGAGACCGGAGGATCTGGGTTCGCGGCCAGCCTCAGTTCTCTCTCTCTCTCCTTGTCTCTCTCTCTTTCTCTCTCTCTACTTAGTGAGGCCCTCTGCAACTTCGTGAGACCCGGTTTCAAAAATAAAGTATAAAAAATAGGGCCGGGGGCGTAGTGCGGAGGTAGAACACCCCTGCATTCAATCCCTGATACCGCAAAAAAAAAAAAAAAGAAAAAAGAAAATCCAGGTGCAATCCGCATGCCCTGTGGAGACCTCCAAGCTGAACACAGCTTTCTTTACTCCTCTGCCGGGTGCACAGTACTCCCTCTGCACTGTCAGACCATGTCATCCCAATGCAGCAGGCTCTGCTGGTGGCAGATGGAACAGACGCCCGGACTCTTCTCACTGGTGTCTCTGATGGAGGCTGGCGTGCTCCCTGGAGGAGTGCAGCGTGCATGGCATGGCAGGCCGGAGGCCTGTGGACTCGTGGCAGGCCAGAGGCTTTTGCTTTCTTGCTAACAGGAACAGACAGGTCAGCTCCGCCTCCATCTCCTCTTCTTACTGCTCTGAATACAAATATGAGGGCTACAAAATGGCTGCCAGCTCCCCACAAGAGGCAACAGCGAGAATGAGCTCAGACTGGCAGAGCAGAGAACCCGAGAGCACTGGTCCCGAGTGCAACCCTGAACAGGTGAATAGCGACGGCAACCCCTGGCATTGGGGCTGCCCGCTACTAGGGAAATCACGCTGCGGCTGTCTGAGCTGTCGTCAGGCCTCCTCTTATGTTCAAGGGAGTGTTTCCCTGACACACCAGCCAACCCGGTGTCCTTGCGTGACACCGTCCCACTCACTCAGTCTAGAAGAGCACCTGGCAGTGAACGCACTACGGCTGTGGCAGGAAAGCACCCAACCTCCTCCCCCAGCGGCTGGATCGTGGCAGCCCTGAGCAACTGTCAACCCTGAGCAACTTTCTTCACATTAAAAAAGTGACCTGCTCTGAAAGCCAAGGAATCCTTTCTTTCTTGTACCAGTCAGTAATACTGCTCCATGCAAGAGGGGGCCTCTTTCTTCCTCCACATGTGAACATGCAACGGCCGCCACTAGGAAGGAACCCACTGGGCAGTGGCACAGCAATGCTCTGTGTGGAGGAGACTTTCTGAAACACGGCCCACAGTTCTCCCCCACTGCAAACAGCCGAAAATGCTCCCACAGAGCAGCCCTGACAGAGCCGGTGAGATCAGCCGCAGGATTAATCTCCTCATTTGAAAAGAGGCCCAGGAAGATTAAGTGACTCTCCTAAGATCAGAGCGCAGCTGTGCCCCCAGCCAAGACAAGGAGCTGCCCCCGATTCTGGGGGACGCGCGTGGCCCTGGCCTGTGCTGCATCCCTAAACTACAAGAGGGGTCACAGACACCACTTCTCATCTGGGCAATGACAGCTGGCTTCCCACTTAACTGTGCAAGGGAACCACCAAGATTAACACAAAAACAGCAAAACCCAAAACTAAACTGCAGTCCTACAATTTGCTGATGCTTTTCTAGAATTGAATTCTGGAGAGTGAGAGAGAATAAACTAATGAAAGGCCAATACTAGACTGCTAGGCTGAATTTTCAGTTTAAATGCACTATGCAATCAGATTAAAGGGATGAGCCCTTTCTACACAGCAGGCACAAATAACTATAGAAGATAATTTAAAAAAAATCCTTTGCAAGAGCACCAATAATGTGCCAACCAAATCATAGGAATATAAAACTCTAACAACAGATGTACAATCCTTATATACAGAAAACAGCAAAATGCTGAGAAATGAAAGACCTAGATGGGTAGAGGAATATATCATGTCCATTCATCAGAAGACTCAATACGGATGTTAATCTGACAGCTGCAATAAAATCCCAATCAAAATTCTAGCAGAACTGTTTTTCTGGAAATTGAGAAAAGGGTTCAAATTTCTACATGGAAATACAAAGGGCCAGGGATAATCAAGACCTAGACAACTACCAGATACACACAGTGATAAAGTACATAGAATGAGGACAGTATGTATTGGTGAAGGATGAGCAAAGGAACAGAGAATTCCAAACCAGACCCATCCATATACAGACACTGGACTGATTGTTTATTTGTGGTACTGAGGATGAACCCAAGGGCATTTTACCTCTGCATTATACCCTCAGCCCTATTTTATTTTGAAACAGAGTCTCACTAAGTTGTGGAGGGCCTCACTAAGTAGTTGAGGCTGGCTGGGAACCTGTGATCCTCCTGTCTCAGCCTCCCAAGTACTACTGGGATTACAAGTGTGAGCCACCACACCTGGCCCAGACACTGGATTTAAAACAAGGCCCCCTGAGACCCTGTTTCAAAATGAAATACAGCTGGGGGTGTAGTTCAGAGGTAAATGCCTCTGGGTTCAATCCCCAGTACCACAAAAAATTAAAAAAATAAAGTAAAATAAAACAAAACAAAGGTCCCGCTGCACTGCAGTGGGGAAAGGACAGTTCAAGTACTTGGTCAAATAGATGCCCATATGAAAACACCCACCAAACATTAACCCTATACATAACAACACAGGAGAACATTTCTGGGTGGCTGAAGATCAGGGTACACGATGCTGCTGGAGACATGTAAGCGTATGTTCACGCCTGGGGAAGAAGCTTGACAAGGTCAAAGACCAGCCAGAGAAGACAAGCTGAGAAGCGGACCACCTCAAAGTTCAAGGGCGCCACTAAGGGAGCAGAAAGGCCAGGCAGATGGGAGACAGCAGACAGAAACCAAGTCAGGACTCGAATAAAGAACATCTACAAACATGGAAGAAAACAGAAGCCAACAGAAAGAGAAAGTGGACTAAACACTGGAGAGTCGTGTGACAAAGAGGGTATCAAAATGGCCAGCGACCTTGCTAGTCACCAGGGAACTGCAAAACAAAAAGCACACGAGACACCATTATAAACCCAATAGAGAGAGGGGATGAAACTGAGAAGACCAACAAAGTGTTCCCAAGGATGAGGAACAGTGGTTCTCAAGTGGGGACAACTGTGCTCTCGGGTGATTTGGCAATGCCTGGGGACATTTGTGTTGTCACAAGTGGTGGTGGTGGGGTGCTCTTAGCACCTGGCGAGTGGAGGCAGGGAGGCTGCTGGACATACTGCATTTGCCCAGGACAGCTCGAGACATCGATAGTATGGCAGGTGGAAATACTAAAGAGGTGCCCCCAAAATGCACAGAAATGGAAAGGTTCATTGCGTGGGGAAACTGCTGGTCATGAAAGCTGACACATGCACACATAACCCAGAAATTCTATTCTTAGGATCCACAGAGAAGTGCTCAACAGAGGCGCATACATATGCACCAAGAGTCACGTGAACAATGTTCATATCAACATTATTTGTAATGGCCAAAAAGGCACATGACCTAAATGTCTACTAGTAGTAAACCAGTAACTTGTAGGATATTTATAAAGCAATGAGAAAGAGCAGAAGCAACAGCTCTAGCCGGGCGTGGTGGCGCACGCTTGTAATCCCAGTACTTTGGGAGGCGGAGACCAGAGGATCCGGGTTTGCGGCCAGCCTCAGCGCTCTCTCTCTCTCTCTCTCTCTACCTAGTGAGGCCCTCCGCAACTTCGTGAGACCTGGTTTCAAAATAAAGGATAAAAAATAGGGCCAGGGGTGTAGCGCAGAGGTAGAATGTCCCTGGGTTCAATCCCCGGTACCACAAAAAAAAAAAAAAAAAAAAGAAGCAACAGCTCTACACTACATGGAATAATCTCACAAGCTGAAAGAAAGTCAGACGTAAAAGAAATACCACCATATGGTTACAGTTTACATAAAATCCAAAAATGAACAAAAAGAATCTATGCTTTTAAAAAACAAAATAGTGAGCCAGGCATGGTGGTGCACACTTGTAATCCCAGTACTTGGGAGACTGAGACCAGAGGATCCGGGTTCACGGCCAGCCTCAACTACTTAGTGAGGACCTCCGCAACTCAGCGAGACCCTGTTTCAAAATAAAGAATAAAAAATAGGGCTGGGGGTATAGCTCAGAGGTAGAATGCCCCTGAGTTCAATCCCCAGTACTGAAAAAAAAAAAAATCAAAATAGTGGCCCTCTCCTGGGAGAAGGCGAGTCCTGAACAAGGGGTGTGAGTGCAGCTCTGTAGGCAACACTGCATTTCCTGAGAGGAGCAGTGACCAGGGCAAAGAGGGGCTCTGGAGGTCACGGGCCACTTCCTGATCCGGACAGGAGTGTGTTCATGTTATGAAAAATCACCAAAGCACATGCACGTGTGTGTACACATACACACACACGTCCATATATTTTTCTTGTACTTCAATTTAAAAAGTTAATGGGCCAATACCCAGGATCTTCTATTCAATGCCTTAAAATAAAATGCTCTCTTGGGACGTGTGGAAAGGTGGTGTCCGCGCGTGAACACGCGGCCTCTAGGGTGAGGCCGGCTCTCCAGCACGGGGCTGGCGAGTACCTGTCGTTTGATGGAGACCAGCTCCATGTCCAGCTGCCTCAGCACCGTGGTAGCAGCAGTGGCGTTGGCAGAAACAGCTTCCACGTCTTCTTGAGAAAGAAACATTCCTTTTGGAGGTTTCCTCTTTGCTCTATTTTTAGCTTGTGTGCTATGTTTTTCTTTTTTGACCTGAGGAACTGTCTCTGTAGGGGGCACCTGCATGATATATATATTTGATAAATGAAAATAAAAATAAAAATGTCAAATGAATAGTGATAACAACCTAAGACAAATACCATGCCATATCCTAATTAACATCTACAAATTTAACACGAGGTTAACAAAAACTGTGGCTATGGGATTTGGGTTAAATACTTCAATGTGTACTCTTTCCTTTTTGAACAGTCATCCCTATTCTCTCATTAAGTCCCTGATAATAAGTATTCTCAGCTTCCTGTGTAACACAGGAAGAAAAACAAATCTGTATTCTTCTCCGGTGAACTTTGTGGCCATATAGATAGGCATCTGCATATTTGTCTGCAGATAAATGAAGAGGGAGCTATTGTAGCTCAACAGCAGTCTCTAGCAATGTAGATGGTCACATGACCACAGAAAGAAAAAATTCAGCACACATGTAAAGATCTTTAATCCTTTAAATCTTTCTATTTAGAAACACAAACTTCAAGGGGCTGAGGATCTAGCTCAGTAGTGGAGCAGTCAACTAGCATGTGTGAGGCCCTGGATTTGACCCCCAGGACCTTAAAAAAAGAAAGACACAAAGAGAAGAGACACAAACTTCAATATTAAACTATGACTTTTTACACATAACCTTTTTTGGACAACACTTAATTTTTAGGGCAACTTACATAACTTGCTTTAAAAAGATACGTGCTATTACTTAAAAACACATGACTGCTGCTAATTTTTTAAAGTGCTTTCTCTAAAACCAAAACTGTCAGAAATGAAACACAGTACAATCTTGGCAAGGTTTATGTCTTCCTGGAAACCCTTTTAAGAACAAGAAGTTTTTACAACATCGTAATCTCATTTTGTTAGGGGAAACACACTGATAAAGCTACAAACGTGATCAGGCTATTTGCTTCATATTTTAAAAGACTGAACTAAAGAGATAATACAACATAAAAATATTAGTAGCCAATAGATTATTTTCTGTGCAGGACTATGCTATTTAATAAAGACTACCTATTGCGTGTGTGTGTGGTACTGGGGATTGAACCCAGAGGCATTCTTCCTCCAAGTTATATCCCCAATCTGATTTTATTTCTTTTTTTTAATTTTTTTTTTTGCAGTACTAGGGATTGAACCCAGGGGTATTCTACCTCCAAGCTATACCCCCAGCCCTATTTTATTCTTTATTTTGAAACAGGGTCTCACTAAGTTGTGGAGGGCCTCACTCAGTAGCTGAGGCTGGCCACGAACCTGGATCCTCCAGTCTCAGCCTCCCAAGTACTGGGATTACAAGCATGTGCCACCACACCTGGTGATTTTATTTCTTATTTGGAAACAGGGTCTTAAGTTGTGGAGGGCCTCACCAAGTTGCCAAGGCTGGCTTCGAACCTGCAATCCACCTGTCTCAGCTTCCCAAGTACAGGGATTACAAGTGTGCGCCACCATGCTCAGCTCATGTGTGTGTGTTTTAATAACATTTTATATACTTAAAGAAACTAAGATTTAACCAATTTTTCTTTGGAATCAGAAATGGTGTGTATAAATAAGAATTATAGAAACTGCCGGGCATGGTGGCGCACGCTTGTAATCCCAGTACTTTGGGAGGCAGAGACTGGAGGATCCGGGTTCGCGGCCAGCCCCAGCTCTCTCTCTCTCTCTCTATTTAGTGAGGCCCTCCACAACTTCGTGAGACCAGGTTTCAAAATAAAGTATAAAAAATAGGGCCGGGGGCGTAGCGTGGAGGTAGAACGCCCCTGCGTTCAATCCCCGGTACTGCAAAAAAAAAAAAAAAAAAAAGTGAATAGATTCAGAAGTATGTATACGTATAGGCATACACATTTCACAGAGAAAGTTGTCTGTAAAGTCACCGAAATGTTAACAGTGATTACAGGTGTTAATACCGCAAATCATCTTAATTTCTGCTTAGCTGTAATTCCTACTTTGTCTAATAAAGAAAGCACGTATTGTAGCCGAGCATGGTGGCGCATGCTTGTAATCCCAGTACTTGGGAGGCTGAGTCCAGAGGATCGTAGGTTCGCGGCCAGCCTCAGCTACTTAGTGAGGCCCTCCACAACTTAGTGAGACCCTATTTCAAAATAAAGAATAAAATATCGGCCTGGGGGTGTAGCTCAGAGGTAGAATGCCCCTGGGTTCAATCCCCAGCACCACACACACAAAAAAGCATGTATTATTGCTGTAATTTTAAAGGTTAGCTATGTCTAGAGCCTTTTTTTTTTTTTTTTGCAGTACAGGGATTGACCCCAGGGGCGTTCTACCTCTGCACTACACCCCTGGCCCTATTTTTTATACTTTTTTTTTGTGGTACTGGGGATTGAACCCAGGGGTGTTCTACCTCCGCGCTACACCCCCGGCCCTATTTTCTTATACTTTATTTTGAAACCGGGTCTCACGAAGTTGCGGAGGACCTCACTAGGTAGGTAGGTAGGTAGGTAGGTAGGTAGGTAGAGAGAGAGAGAGAGAGAGAGAGAGAGAGAGAGCGCGCGCG
>PVJS01009335.1:7035-50745 GCA_004027185.1 Glis glis
TTTTTTTTTTTTTTTTTGCAGTACCGGGGATTGAACCCAGGGGCGTTCTACCTCCAAGCTACACCCCCGGCCCTATTTTTTATACTTTATTTTGAAACCGGGTCTCACTAAGTTGCGGAGGGCCTCACTAAGTAGCTGAGGCTGGCTGTGAACCCAGATCCTCCGATCTCAGCCTCCCAAGTACTGGGATTACAAGCGTGTGCCACCACGCCCAGCTCACTAACATTTATGTATTTAGCTGCTGCGAGTTCCAGATATTTAGGTTTCATGGGCTACTGAAATGCCCCTCTCCAGGGCCCTAAAAAAAAAGTGATAAGATTGACAACTTGGATGCATGGTAAGAAAGAGAGAGAGAGAGAGAGAGCAAGAGAGAGCGCTGAGTCTGGCCGCGAACCCTGATCCTCCGGTCTCAGCCTCCCAAGTACTGGGATTACAAGCGTGCGCCACCTCGCCCAGCTCACTAACATTTATTTATTTAGCTGCTGCGAGTTCCAGATATTTAGGTTTCATGGGCTAGTGAAATGCCCCTCTCCAGGGCCCTAAAAAAAAAAGTGATAAGATTGACAACTTGGATGCATGGTAAGAAAGAGAGAGAGAGAGACAGAGAGAGAGAGGGAGCGTCATCGTGACAGGTCAAAAGCTGGTGGGTGTCCTCCCAGCATAAAAATCATTCACACTGCAAAAATCAAGCTTTATGAGAAACTCATCCCATTGAACTTGTTTCCTGATCCACCAGGGACCTTGGTGAAAAATCTAGTTTCCCTGGGGAACCACTGGCCTACCCGTCCCCCAGACCCCCCACGTCTTCTCTTCCTCGGGCATCTATCCAGGAAGCCTTGAACCCCACATCCTGAGTCATCACTCCAGGGCAGCGCCTGGGACAGGGACACCCCAAAAGTCCCAAGGGGGTGGGGACTGCCTCCGCAGATCTGCATTCTTGTCGTCCGAGTCCTGTCTTGCGCCCATGCTGAGCAGAAAGAGCCCTGGCTTCAGGATAGGCAGAAATTGGTTCTGGCTGTGACCCCTCCAGCCACCTCGTGACCTTGGGCAAATTAGATCACCACCCTGAGCCTCAGTTTCCCCATTTGCAAATGGGGATTCACAGAGCATTCTTGCAAGGTGCCTCCAAGGATTCAATGGGGCGGCATATGCAAAGGGCCTGTGCCAAGCAAGGGCCCAGGGCAGGTGCTTGGTTAATGCTCTCTTCTCCCTTCCTCCCGAGAGAGCCGCATCGGTGCTCACCTGGGTGAAGATGAAGAAACTAACCGCCCTGCAGTCTTCCTCCTTGGATTTGGGAACAAATCTATGGCGCCCGTGGCCGAATTAGGCCCTGATTTGGTCCCAGTCCTGCAAGGACCTGCTGCGTGACACTGACAAGCAGCCCAGCCCCTCTAGGTCTCACTTTTTCAAGCTATAGAGTGAGGGGTCTGAGCTAATTCATCCCTGAGGACCTCCAAGACTCCAGTTCGAGCTGATTTGCAAAGACCTCCCTGCTCAGCAGTAGGATCAGCACACGTCCACTTCCTCCACACCAGCCCGTGTGCCCTCCCCAGAGCCTCAGATAATTGCCCTAGTAGACAGTGGAGGGGGGGGTCCTTGCTCCTGCCCATCTCTAGTTGCAGGTGAGGCTAGAAGGCCCGCACCCTGCCTCAGCCCTGGGGCTGGAGACTTGCCAAAATGCAGCTGAGGCCCCAGTGTCTCCATTCTCAGGGCAAACTGCCTTGAACCCAATCCTAGTGACATTTGCCGTTAATCTGCCCCACGCCCAGGCGCCACCTGACACCTTAGAGCTATTCCGGGGAGCTGAGGTAGGGTCCTGAGCCTCTGGGAAATGTCTAGAGCCCAGAGGCCCTGAAACAGGTGTCCTCTCCCTCCTCCCCCTGGGGAAGGCAGAGCCATCCCAGGAGGACAGAGCTCCGGGCGGGCCATGCCAGCCCCGTGGCCCGCTGATACACACATCACCCTCTGGAATCGGACTAGATCAGACGTGGGGGCGCCTGGCAAGGGGACGGTCCTAGGAGATGGCACAGAGCTTGGGGGGCCTCTGAGAGAGGGTGGAGGGTGCAGGCGGCCATTTCACTGGACTCTGGGGACGGGTCATGGGTCCTAAGAAATTGAGAAGCACAGTGGGAGATGGGAGGAGGTGATAAAGGACCTGCTTATGAAATGCCCAAATTTCATAACAGGAAGGCAGCGGAGCCGCCCTCTGAGTTCAATTAATGAGGAAATAGCAGAAAGTATTTTATTCAGAATTAGGGAGGTGAGAAGAAAGGCTGGACAGGGAACTGTTGTTTTTCTTTAGGAACACTTTGGTATATATATATGTATATATATATATATATTTTTTTTTTTTTTTGGCAGTACTGGAGATTGAACCCAACGGTGCTTCGCCACTGAGCTACACCCCCAGCCCTTCTTATCTTTTATTTGGAGCCAGATATAATATTATCTATTATATCTCGCTAAGTTGTGCAGGCTGGCCTCAAACTTGCAATCCTCCCGCCTCAGCCTCCTGAGTAGCTGGGGATTACAGGCGTGGGCCACCGCACCTGGCTACTAAATTTCTAACATTAAGAACGTTAACTTTATACTGCAATAAAGCAGCATAAAGTGCTTCATAATCCCTCTGCTATGGCCTGCTGCTTTGATGGGCACCACAAAAGCTTCAGGGTCACCTTGCGGCCTTAGAGACCACGGGGCTGCCCGGTGGGGGGTGTGGCCGCAGCGGTGACATTCAGGGCAGCAACTGCTGGGTCTTTGAAGGTGGGCTGAGCTTTTGGAAACAGCCTCCATAGGAGGTCAGCCTGGGTCAGCCAGAGGTCAGCCTGCATCAGTGGGAAGAATAGAACAGAGACCTGGAGTCCGAGGCCTGGGAAGCTGGCTCTGCACCCTGGGAACCTCGGGAGTCGCTTCCCTGCAGGGCACCTTGGTTCCCACATCTGTACGGAAGGGGTGTGGGGTGGCCGAGAGGCGCTCGTGCCCTGGAAAGCGCTCTGCACCTGGCAAAGCAAGTGGCACGCCTGGCAGAGGGGTGTGACTGGCTGGAAAGTTCCTGAAGGTCTGGGAGCCAAAATCAACCTTGTTCCCGCATCTGAGCCTCGGCCTTGTTAACGGCAGCTGGTGACACCGCCATCCCCTCTCTCCCCTGGCATCCTTATCCGGCACCAGCCTCCGAGATTATCACCCCGTCTGCTGGCAGGTGACTTCTCTGAGCCGGGCTTGCTGTCCTGTGAAATGGGTGCAATGCTGTTTTCCCGCCAGGACTGTCAGCTGCTTCCGAGCAGGCGCTGTGCACGTGTGGCAGGTGCCCCGCCCAGCACCCGGGCCTCAGCACGTGCTCAACAGTGACGTGAGAGCATGCCATCTGCCCAGGAGGTGGGACGCTGCAGGGCAGCCTCCTCCCAGGACCTCATGGCCTCCACCCTCCTGCCTCCTCTGTACCCAGGAAAGCCACACTGGGTCAGGAAGGAATCAAGCTGTAGGCGAAGGGGAACTTGAGGGTGACCTGGACCACCCAGGTCCACAGCTGACATCTGTGTCCTTCCTGTGCCAGGATCCTGCTCCCCCTCCCAGGGGCAGGGTGTGCCTTCCACAGGGACTGACCAGGAATGCGGCCATTCCCACCCCGCTCCCACCCCGTCCATACTTCGTGTGGACGAGCCCACTTGGGCAGCTCCGGGCCTGGAACCAGCACGTCTCGTCCTGGGTGACACTCAATGCCCCCCACAGCATCCCAGCCCCGCCGCTGATCTCTAACTACAGCAATTCCTCCCGAGGCCGTTGGACAGTACAGGAGGCACGTTTGACGGTCACTACTCAGGGGTGTTATTGGTATCTAGCCGGTAGAGGCCAGGATGCTGTGAAACGTCCTACCACGCACAGGACGGTCCCCACAACAAAGACTTCTCAGGCTCGAAATATCAGTTGTGTGTACCATTGCAGTTGCATTGCAGTTGGTAACAGGAAAGCGCCCCATGTTATAAGTGAGGAAACGAGGATCAGAGAGGTTGTCTAATCTGCCCAAAGCCACACAGCTCATAAGCAGAGAGCCAGGGTTCACCGCCCTACAGTCTCCACAAAACCTGCCTCCATGCAGGCTCAGGGATGCTAAAGGTCCCTTCCCCAAGAGAAGAATAAGGAGGGACCCCACCCTGGGTTGTCTGAGTGGAGCCCTAAATCACAGGCACCTTCAGATCAAGAAAGACTGGAGACATGGGTTCTCACCCAGAGGAAAACCTTTGGACCTTGGTGGTGGGATCTAGACCACTGGGAGTTCTGAGAAAGACACACACACACACACACACACACACACACACACGTGCACATGCACACACACACATGTGCACACATAGACACACGCCTGGGACAGACAATTAGGGAATCCTGTGCCTGTACATTTGCAAAATATGAGTTTGCCGGGTGTGGTGGCGCACGCTTGTAATCCCAGTACTTGGGAGGCTGAGACAGGAGGATCTGGGTTCATGGCCAGCCTCAGTTACTTAGTGAGGCCCTCCACAACTTAGTGAGACCCTGTTTCAAAATAAAGAACAAAAAATAGGACTGGGAATGTAGCTCGGAGGTAGAATGCCCCTGAGTTCAATCCCCAGTACAAAAAAAACCAAAAAATTAGTTAATCAAACTGGGCTTGGTGGCACACACCTGTAATCCCAGTACTTGGATGACTGAGACTGGAGGATGCGGGTTTGCGGCCAGCCTTAGCTACTTAGTGAGGCCCTCCGCAACTTCGTGAGACCCTGTTTCAAAATAAAGAACAAAAAATAGGACTGGGAATGTAGCTCAGAGGTAGAATGCCCCTGGGTTCAATCCCCAGTACAAAAAAAAAAAATTAGTTAATCAAACTGGGCGTGGTGGCACACACCTGTAATCTCAGTACTTGGGAGGCTGAGACAGGAGGATCACAGGTTCAAAGACAGCCACAGCAATTTAGCAAGACACTTAACAACTTACTGAGACCCTGTTTCAAAATAAGTTGCAAAGACTAGCCTCGAACCAGCAAAATAAAAAATAAAATAGGGCTGGGGGTATATCTCAGAGGTAGAATACCCCTGGGTTCAATCCCCGGTGCCACTATATATATAGTATATATATACACATATGTGTATTATGTGTGTGTATATGTGTATATATACATACATACATAATACATACAAATCAGACCACAGAAATATGGCATATGACTCCACCTTCCTGAACTGAGGCTCCAGATCTGGCCAGTGAGGGTCACCCCCACCCCCACCCAGAAGGAGGGCGGGAGAGCACTGACCTGCCAGGCGGCAGGCAGCTCTGAGGCCGTGAGCTGCCAATCCACACTGTCCACTAAGGGTCCCCAGCAGTGGTGGCCCGTCAGGCCGGGGCTTCCAGAAGATGACCTTGGCTGGTCCTTCCCTCTCCAGCGGCTGGGTGAGTGGGTGAGCAGCACCCTGTCCCACAGGCTCCCTCCTATCCATGCCGCCCTGTCAGGCAGGTTCAGCAACTCACCCCTGTCTATTGTCCCCAGAGATCTCCCTGGATGTGGACGCAGACCGGGACGGCGTGGTGGAGAAGAACAACCCAAAGAAGGTACCTAGCTAACAGGGGGGACGCCACCCTGAACTGGGGAGCCCCCAAGGGCAGAGCCCAGGCTCTATCCTTCATGCGGCTGAGGCTCCCAGACATGCTGCACACCAGGGACAGAGCCCACCGAGGCGCCCGGGCTCCCTGTAGGGTCAACTACAAAGCCTACCATCTCAGGGTCCCCAACCCAGTTCAAAGAGCTGTTGGAAAGAATAAATGATGTGCATGCACAGAGGTAGTGCTGCAAGGGCATCAGTTCTTATTATTTTGCCTTTTCTTTTAAAATTGAGGGGAGAGCCGGGCATGCCAGCGCATGCTTGTAATCCCAGTACTTGGGAGGCTGAGACCAGAGGATCCGGGTTCGCGGCCAGCCTCAGCTACTTAGTGAGGACCTCCGCAACTTAGTGAGTCCCTGTTTCAAAATAAAGAATAAAAAATAGGGCTGAGGTTGTAGCTCGGAGGTAGAATGCCCCTGGGTTCGATCCCCAGTACTGCAAAAAAAAAATTTGAGGGGAGGGCTAGGGGTGTAGCTCAGTGATAGAGCGCTTTCGAAGCCCTGGGTTCAATCCCCAGCACTGCCAATCAATCAATCAATCAATCAATCAACAAACAAATGCACCCAAATCGAGAGGGCAGGAGAGAGCCGTTTTACTCACTCTCAGTCCGAGGCGTGTCGTCTCTGCTCCTGCTTCTATTCAGCCATTCATTCACACTCATTTGCTTGCTTATTTTGTTTTATCGTGCGTTCCCCACTCTCATCCTCTCCCCCGCAAAGGACCGTTTTAATGGGCCGAGTGTGTCGCTTTCTGTTCTAAGGACTCCTGGGAGACCGCGGCCTGGTTGGTGTGCGTGCATGTGTTTTTAATTTGCCCGATAGCAGGGGAGTTCTTGATCTCATTCTCTCTTGTACTTTTACCCTCCGCCCGGTTTTTAAGTGCCGTTGGTTTTGCTATTTGCTAAATGTACATCCAGGCTGTTGCTTCCATTTTTCTTTTTTTTTCTTTTTTGCAGTACCGGGGATTGAATCCAGGGGCGTTCTACCTCTGCGCTACACCCCCGGCCCTATTTTTTATCCTTTATTTTGAAACCGGGTCTCACGAAGTTGCGGAGGGCCTCACTAAGTAGCTGAGGCTGGCCGCGAACCCAGATCCTCCGGTCTCCGCCTCCCAAGTGCTGGGATTACAAGCGTGCGCCACCACGCCCGGCTCTGTTGCTTCCATTTTTCTGCCCTTCTATATTTTGCATTTTTGCCATGGGCATATGTGACTTTTATAGGAATGATCTGAAACCTAGATTAGTTATAAATAGATGAGTACTGGGTTTTTTGTTTTGTTTTGTTTTTTGGTTTTCTGGTTTTTTGGTGCTGGGGACTGGTCTCGGGCCTCACACATGCTAAGCACATGCTCTACTACTGAGCCGCACCCCTAGCTAGATGAGTACTTTAAAAAGTAAAATAAATATAGCCCAGTGAGAAGACTGGGGCCTGGCATCTTTCCCCAGACTCTCTGAAGGTCAGGCAGGGAGCCTCGGGCCTAGTGGGGAGCCCCTTCTTTGGGGCTCTTTGGTTGGACTCCTCCTCAGCCCCAGGTCAGCCCTGCACGTGCCTTCCCTGCATCTATGGCCACATTACAGACAGCCACGCAGGCTCTGTGGCCCAGCAACCCCGGGGGCAGGGCGGGGGTGGTGCTTCCAGCCTCTCCCAAGGAGCCAAGCATCCTTGGCACAGTCTCACAATCCCTGTGGGCCTGAACTTGGCCAGAATTTCTACCCTGGGGCCAGTGAAGTTTTCACATTTTCCTTGCTCATCCCATAAATGTTGGTTGAGCAGCCTTTATATTCCAGAACTAGGCCAGGCCCTAGATGCACGAAGAGCAAGAGAAACCCAGCTCCTGCCCTTGGGGAGACACAGTCCGGGGGGAGGGGAGGACCGCGTTCAAGGAAGAATGATATGGGTGGCTGTGTCATCACAGTCACCTGAAGTGCTCCCCAAAAAGCGGTGTACAGTGCCGCGTGTCAATCCAGAGAAGTTGCTCTTCCTGGAAGAAGGGCCAGTGTGCTGAGACCGGAAGGAGGAGTAGAGGTGGCTAAGGGAAAAGAGGGAGGACGGTAGTCAGGCAGAGGACGGGAGTAGAAGGGCGGCTGGTGTGGGTGGAGCAGAGTGAGCCAGGGTGGGCAGGAGGCGATGGGATGGAGAGGCGGGCCTTGCAGGCCACAGCGAGGCGTCGGGAATCAGGGCTTTATCCTAAGTCTCCAGGGAATGCTCAAAGCAGGGAAGGGACAGTAGTCAGGTCCCATTTGCAGTGCTCAGAGCATGTCTGAAAACAGCCCCTGTGGGGACCTCAATCCTGTCATAGAATGTCTGTCTGCTCATCTCTGGCTGCCTCCCCCAGTCCCTGCCTCCACCCATGCCAGGCGCAGCCACCTGACACCAGAGGTGAGGCCCACGTGGCCTGCTCAGCCTTCCTGTCTCGCTGGGCCGTGGATGCCCGCACGGGCCTCTCTGGGCATTGGACTCAGGATTCACATTTGCCGTAGGTCACAGCTGCCACCCCAGTGGGTGGTGGCTGCTCTTTATCCTTGTCCTGGGCTCTCTCGGGTGTCCCGAAGGGTCTGCACTGGGATAGACAAGAGGGCTGACCTCTTCCTGCCTCTGCAGGCATCCTGGACCTGGGGCCCCGAGGGCCAGGGGGCCATCCTGCTGGTGAACTGTGACCGAGACACGCCCTGGCTGTCCAAGGAGGACTGCATTGACGAGAAGGTCTACAGCAAGGAAGGTGCCAGCAGGGCCAGGCTGCGGGTCGGGGACAGTGCAAACATTCATCCCTGTCCTGGGCGGGGCCGCGGGTGAGGTGGGTATGGACGCGGGCCTCTCGGGATGACAGGTCTCAATATCCACTGGTGCTCAAAGCCGAAGACAAAACTGTAAATACAGTTCAACTGGAATCATGATTTTTTTTTTCAGCACTGGGGATTGAACCCAGGGGCATTCTACCTCCACGCTCTTCCCCAGCCCTATTTTTTGTTCTTTATTTTGAAACGGAGTCCCACTAAGTTGCGGAGGCCTCACTAAGTAACTGAGGCTGGCCATGAACCCAGATCCTCTGGTCTCAGCCTCCCAAGTACTGGGATTACAAGTGTGCGCCATCACGCCCAGCTCAGAATCATGATTTTTTTAAAAGTTATATACAAGCTGGTCATGGTGGTGCACGCTTGTGATCTCCCAGTACTTGGGAGGCTAAGATAGGAGGATGGCAAGTTTGAGGCCAGCCTCAGGAACTTAGCAAGATCATGTTTCAAATTTTTTTTAAAAAAAAGGGCTGGGAGCTGAGCGTGGTGACTCATGCCTGTAATCCTAAAATAAAATAGGGCTGGGGGTGTGACTTAGAGGTAAAATGCCTCTGGATTCAATCCCAGTACCAGAAAACTAAAACTAAAACTGAAATGGGCTGGGGGGGTGTAGTTCAAAGGCAAAATATCCCTAGATTCAATCCCCAGGACCAAAAAAAAAGAAAGAAAAAGAGAAAAAAAAAGCCCAGAAGGAAATCCCCAAGGGGTTAATAGGCAGTCTTCTCTGGCATTGTAGATGACAACCAGCTTTTTCTTCTTCTTTAAGCTTTTCTTTTCTTTTTTTTTCCAGAACTGGGGATTGAACCCAGGGGCATTCTACCTCCGAGCTACACCCCCAGCGAGATTTTTTATTCTTTCTTTTGAAACAGGGTCTCACTAAGTTGTGGAGGGCCCACTAAGTAGCTGAGGCTGGCCGCGAACCTGGATCCTGCAGTCTCAGCCTCCCAAGTACTGGGATTACAAGCGTGCACCACCACGCCCGGCTTCCTTTAAGCTTTTCTATAGGTCCCATAACATATGCATGTGGGGGTTTTCTCTCTCCTGATTATTAAAGGCGTTGGTGAGCCAGCACGCCTGCAGCAGGTCCCTTCACGCTAACCTCCTGCCTCTGCCCCACAGACCTCAAGGACATGTCCCAGATGATCCTGCGGACCAAGGGCCCCGACCGCCTGCCGGCTGGATACGAAATAGTTCTCTACATTTCCGTGTCGGACTCGGACAAAGTGGGCGTGTTCTACGTGGAGAGTGAGTGAGCCCAGCTCTGGCCTTCGAGGCCACCAACCTCCTCCCTCACAGCTCTGTCCCCCACAGGTGCAGGTGACTGCACAACACCAAGACTGGCCCCAGAAATTGTAACTGGGAACTCAGTTGTCTCCTGGACTTGGGAGGCTCCGCAGACACACATCTCTCCTCCCAAAGGAGGCTGCAGGGACCTGGGACTATGTCCTTCTTCCCGGTGGCCAGGAGAGGAAGGGCTTTTAGGAATGTTCCTTTCTGGAGTGATGTCACTTCCATGCTACCTGACGCAGGGCGGGCACCTCCTCCAGGTGGTATCTGGCATCTCCAATTTGTGGTGGGGGTGGGTACTGGGGATTGAACCCAGGGACGTTTTACCTCTGAGCTACATCCCCAGCTCTATTTTATTTTATTTTTTGTTTTGTTTTGTTTTGAAACAGGATCTCGCTAGGTTGCTAAGAGTCTCAAGTTTTTTTGTTTGGTTTGGTTTGGTTTGGTTTGGTTTGGTCTCGTTTGGTTTGGTTTGCTTTGGCACTGGAGGTTGAACCCAGGGGCATTCTACATCTGAGCTACACCCCCAGCCCTATTTTCTTTATTCTTTATTTTGAAACAGGATCTCACTAAGTTGTGGAGGGCCTCACTAAGTAGCTGAGGCTGGCTGTGAACCCAGATCCTCCTGTCTCAGCCTCCCAAGTACTGGGATTACAAGCGTGCGCCACCACGCCCGGCTTGACTCAAGTTTTTGTGTTTTTTTTTTTTTGCGGTACCGGGGATTGAACCCAGGGGCATTCTACCTCCAAGCTACACCCCCAGCCCTATTTTCTTTATTCTTTATTTTGAAACAGGGTCTCACTAAGTTGTGGAGGGCCTCACTAAGTAGCTGAGGCTGGCCGCGAACCCGGATCCTCCTGTCTCAGCCTCCCAAGTACTTTGACTCAAGTTTTTGAAGCTGGTCTCATACTGCAATCCTACTGTCTCAGCCTCCCAGGTACTGGGATTATAGGTGTGCACCCACTCACCCAGCTTGGCCTCTCCAATTTTTTTTTTTTTTTTTTTTTTGGCAGTACCAGAGATTGAACTCAGGGGAATTCTACCTCCAAGCTATACCCCATCCCTATTTTTAATTCTTTATTTTGAAACAGTATCTCACTAAGTTGCAGAGGGCCTCACTAAGTAGCTGAGACTGTCCTTAAACCTGCGATCCTCGTGTCTCAGCCTCCAAAGTACTGGGATTACAAGCGTGCACCACCACGCCCGGCTATGGCCTCTCCAATTTTAAAGGCCCTCCTGGAGATGCTGCGAGCATCCTCTGGGAGTTGACCCCTTGTTCCTCTTGATGGCCAAGGGGTGTCCTAGGCCCCCGCAGTGCAAGGAACGTGCTAGTCCTGGAGCTGCCCCTTGAAGCCTCCATGCTGTCTCATTCTTTGTATGAACATGTGTTGAGCCACCTTGGTGCCGGCACCGTTCTCAGAGCCGGGATCCCTGCAGTAAACGCAACAGTCACATGCTGCTGCCCTTGAAGAGCCGCCAGCCTGGTGAGGGGGGCGTAATGAATATCACAGTTGGAGGAAGTGAAGCAGACAGTCACCGAGAACGCAGGGCCGAGGCCCCGCTAGCTGGGCGGTCTGGAGAGGCCTGAGTGCGAGGTAACCGCCATTCCTGAGCTGAGGGAAGAGCGTTCCCAGCAGCGGGATGGCGCACGCACAGCATGACGGGTGGACTGGTTTGGAGCAGAGAAACTGGAGAAAGCAAAGTGGGATGTGTTGGGAATGAAGGGCAGCGAGCCGGGCCAGGGCTAGAGCTTGCAGACAGGGTTTGGATTTTATTCCAAGCGCGGTGGACAGCCAGTAGCGGTTTTAGGCAAGGGACTGTCAAGAGCTGATTTATGTATTTAAAAGTTCCCTCAGCAAAAGTTTTGCAGTTTGCTGTGATATGGGGGAAGGTGCTATCTGGGGGGCCCAGGACCTTGGGCCAGGCCTGGGGCCCACTTGACACAGCAGTCAACCTGGGGGGGGAGAGCCTCACTCAGAGACTGATTTTGCCAGGATGCCAGTGGACGTGGCCATCGATGCCAGCCCTCTTCTGATCCACCCTGGGCCTGGCCAGTGACCTCACACAGGTTGGAATGTCCTCGGAGTCAGGCCGGCTCCACTGCCCCAGGGGGCCGGAGAGGTTGATGTTTACACCATCCCGGCCAGAGTTGCCACGGGGCAGGAGGGTGCAGGCAGGACCTCAGCTGTGGCCTTGACTGGGACCTGTGGCTAATGGGGATGTCTGGGCATTTTCTAGAAGTTTCTTCCCTTTGCTAATGGGAGTACACTCAGGTCCGGCTCCACATTCACAGCCTTCCCCCTCGCTTGCCATGTGAAACAAGTCCTGAGCAAGCAAGGAATAAGAGGAACTGTCTCTGAAAGTACTTAGAGAACGTCCCCAGAGATGGTCTTATCTGGGCGGCCCATCCTGCAGGGAGGGCCGTTAATCAAGATAGCGGCCACCCACATGAGTCAGGTTCTACAAAAATGAAGCCTCCCGGATAAATGCTCTGAGCCACACACAGGCAAAAGGAAGACAAGTCATTCGTCTGTGGCCCAGTTTCCTTTTCTTCCACGCACGCAGGTTTGAGTCTTGCCAAGATCTGAACACACCTGTGGGTATGAATGTGGGTATTGCATGAATGGCCTGTGGTCACCTGTGTCCTGCAGGGTCAGTCCCACTCTTCCCAAGGGCAAAGGCTGGGCTCAAGGGACCGGAGAAGGAGCTCTAGAGCCAGGAGGCCCCCTTGCCAGCCCCAGTCCTGTGGTCCCAACTGTCCCCAATGGAAGGAGGAGCGTGTGGCAGCCACTCTGCGGTAGCTGGCCCGGGGGAGGTTCTCTATAAGGAGCAGCTGTTGCTTTGGTTGGAAATAGTATGCTGATTATTAGTCATGACAATCAGGTGGACAGAAGTCTCCAGTGCTCCTAAGAAGGCCTGGTAACTTGCTCCAGTATCAGGTTCTGCCCAGAACCCCAAAGGTGGGGCCTTACCTCTTCCTACAAGGACACAGTGACTGATGTGTCCCCATTTGCCCAGAACTTCCCTGGTTTTAGCACTGGGGGCTCCTCATGTTAGGAAACCCCTTGGTTCCAGGCTGACCAAGACAGTGGGTCACACCCTCAAGGAGTCTCCTTGGGAGATGGAGTCGTTCCAAAGTGCCTGGCGGGGTTACGCCAAGCCGCACCATGCCAGGCTAGCTGGGGCTGAGGAGAGGTCAGGGTGGCCAGCGGGCCCAGCCCGAGGCACAAGGGTAACTCAATAGCGGCGCATTGTTAGTGTCTACAGGGAGAGCCGGCCATGCCGGGGGTGGCGAGATCGGCACCGAGCTGGGGACTGGGAACAGAGGACAGAGACTCTTTGGGACAATGGCTAGATTGTTCCCACCAAGGAATCAATCAAGCCGCCAGGAGGCCCAGGATCAAGAAACACTGAATCTCAGGGCACGGGCCACATGGGGGAGGGGGAAGCTGCCAACAGTAGACTAGAAGTGTCCTCCCCCGTCCCACATCCCCTGGCCAGATCCCAGTCCCTCCCCGACCCTGCAGGAGTCCCCACTGCTGCCCTGCCCCCTGGGAAAGCTTTGCATCTGCCACGCCTACAAAGACAAGTCTTCAGTTCAAGTGCAGGCTGGGGCGTGCTGCAGGGGAGGTGCTGTGGGGAGGGTCACTGTGTACCGATCCACCTGGACCTGCTGAGAGAGAGAGAGCCTAGGACACACACTGTCGCTTCTGGGGGAGCAGGACCTGACCTTCCGTGTTGGGTTGTGACAAGGTCCTTGCGACCTTTGGGGTCTGGGTCTTCCCTCCTCATTTCTTGGACTTAAGTGAGATACTGTTTCTCTACTTCCTGTTCAGAAGCTGTTGGGTGACACGGTCATGAGCATTGCAGCGAGAGGCTCATGCACATTAGTTCAAAGTTCCTCCTAATCCCATGTGGTACCCGTGGTTGCCCATGGTTACGGAAGTTATCGAGGTTACTGAAGTTACTGATGCTGTGCTGTTTGCAATGACCCAGGGCATAGGTACTGTTTTCTCCCCGTTAACAGATGAGTTAACTGTGGCTCAGGGAGGTGGAGTGACTTGCCAGAGGTTTCGTAACTTGTAAAGCCAGAGTGGCATCTGATCCAAGGTCTCTCTAAATTTGGAAGTCATCGCCACTAAGGTAACCCACCCTTAGAGACATGTATAACCGAGGGCTGGTTGAGCCGATTGTCCCATGGGTGGAGCCCTCCCCCAGCCTGAGCTCCAGGGTTTGTCTACTCATTTCACAGGTTTTAATCAAGCATCTTGTTTGTGCCAGGAATGTTCTGGTTACATGTCTAACTCTTGGGCAACTGGTCATTAACCATTTTCATTGTTGTTAAAAAGTACTAGGCTTCAAAGCCGGGTGTGGTGGCACACGCTTGTAATCCCAGTACTTGGGAGACTTAGACAGGAGGATCGCAGGCTCGCGGCCAGCCTCAGCAACTTTGTGAGACCCTGTTTCAAAATAAAGACTAAAATATAGGTCTGGGGGTGTAGCTTGGAGGTAGAATGTCCCGGGGTACCATCCCCAGGACCGCAAAAAAAAAAGTACTAAGCTGAGCTGGGCATGGTGGTGCAAGCCTATAACCCTAGTACTTGGGAGACTGAAACAGGAGGATTGCAGGTTCAAGACCAGCCTCAGCAACTTAGTGAGGCTCTCAGCAACCTAGCAAGGCCCTATTTCAAAACAAAAAATTTAGCCAGGCGTGGTGGCGCACACTTGTAATCCCAGTACTTTGGGAGGTAGAGACCGGAGGATCCAGGTTCACAGCTAGCCTCAGCTCGCTCTCTCTCCCTCTCTCTCTCTCTCCCTGTCTCTCTCGCTCTCTCTACTTAGTGAGGCCCTCTGCAACTTCGTGAGACCCGGTTTCAAAATAAAGTATAAAAAATAGGGCCGGGGGTGTGGCGCGGAGGTAGAACGCCCCTGGGTTCAATCCCTGGTACCGCAAAAAAAAAAAAAAAATTTAAAGGGCTGGGGTATAGGTCAGAGGTAGGATGCTCATGGGTTCAATCCCCAGTACAAAAAAGAAAAAGTTCTAAGCTGAACATGATTCTGCCCTTCCAGCTTTGCATGGCATGAGAAAACTCCTCCTGGAACTTCGTAGGGTCCTACTGCCATGCCTTTGGCAATGCAAGTATCTCCCCACACACGCCCCGCCACCAGCCCTGCCCCCCAAGACTGCCTTCCTCTGCTCAGACGCCTCGCACGCTGCCTCCCTCCCACCCACTCAAATAACCAGAAAAGACCTCACACCACGCGGCCACCGAGCACTGCTCTTAGAGATGCTGCACCGTGACCACCCGTCTCCCCGCAGGTCCCTGCCCACGCTGGTCACAGAGTAGTAATTCAATTCATGTGCCTGAATCAGCCTGAAAATTCCCCACTGGCCTCTCCTGTGGGCTGTGGTGTGGGAGCCATTGGTTCATTCAGTAGATATTTATTAAACACGAAGATGTGCCAGGCCTGCTGCTGGGCCTAGCAGGGCCCACCTCTGCCCTCGCAACTGACTGACTGCATCTAGAAAGGCTGTGGTGGGGAAGGGCAGGGGGCTGCAGAAGCTCCAAATAGAACCCCTGGCTCGCTCTCTGGGAATGGCAGGATTCCCACAGGTGACATAAATCAAGACCTGAAGAGCCGGGCATGGTGGTGCACGCCTGTAATCCCAGTACTTGGGAGGCTGAGACAGGTGGATCGCAGGTTCAAGGCCAGCCTCAGCAATGTAGCGAGACTCTCAGCAACCTAGCAAGACCCCGTTTGAAAACAAAAAATAAAAAGGCTTGGGGGTGTGGCTCAGAGGTAGAACACCCCTGAGTTCAATCCCTAGTACCACACACACACACACACACACACACACACACACAAAGATCAAGACCTGAAGGAAGGAGGGAGAGAACCGTTCCTAGAGCAGTGACGAGCTGGGGATTCTAGCAGGGCAGGAGCACTGGAGAAGCCTGCCTTTCCCCCCCAGCCATGAAAATGGGCGGCCAGAGACCCGCACATCCATCTGTACCCCATCATGGCTCCCATGATACAGAGGGGAATTTGGGGCACGAATGGGCACATTCCTGTTTCATTGATACACAGGGGATGGCATCTTGGGATTCCCGATTAGACATGAATTTGAGGCCCAGCTCAGCCACCCGCTGGCTATATGACCTTTGATAAGCCATTTCTGCTTTCTGAGACTCGGTTCCCTTGTCTGTAAAATGGGAAACATAATTTCCTTCCGTGCCAGCGCTAGCTACACAGCCGTCACCTGCTGACATTTCACACGCGCCATTCACGAGAGACGCCGCCTGTTTTATAGCCGAGGAAGCCAGAGCCAGCAGGTGCACAACAGTGCCGCGGTGTGACAGTGACCAGGGCGCAGTCACCCTGTGGCATCTCTCTGCATCTAGAGGATAAGTCATTCTCCCCTTGTCCCCTGGGTGACTGTGGTGTCCGGCCTCAGCGTGGGAAAGGGAAACTGAGGCCAGGCACCACGGTAGCTCCCCGACCTCCTCCTGGTGGAGCCGGGGCCTGATGTTGGTCCTCCCCCGCAGACCCGTTCTTCGGCCAGCGCTACATCCACATCCTGGGCCGCCAGAAGCTCTACCACGTGGTCAAGTACACGGGCGGCTCCGCGGAGCTGCTGTTCTTCGTGGAAGGCCTCCGCTTCCCCGACGAGGGCTTCTCAGGCCTGGTCTCCATCCACGTCAGCCTGCTGGAGTACATGACCCAGGTGAGGGCTCCAGGGCTCCCTGCGTGGGGCTGCCCTGGGGGCCAGGGTGGGGCTCCCACCAGAGGGCCACCAGCCTGCTTCCCAACCCTCCCCAGCCTGTGCCCGGGTCATCCTCCACCTTGCAGTAGTGGGCCATGAGACCTAGAGGCCCCGTGGGTAGCCAAGGCTCCAACCAGGCCTGTGAGCTCTGCAGACCTCCCACTCTGCACCCTGTTCTTCCTGCCCCAGTTGCACCCCTCGTCCTGGCCGGGGGTTATACCACCTCTGACCAGGCCGAACCTCAAACCCTGGCCTCAGTTAGGCCCTACCCTGTGGCCAGCTCTCAGCCAGCTTTGCTCCTGCTCTGGGGGAGCTGGAGGAGGAGGAGCACTCCTGCCCTCTAGAGAAGCCCCCTCGCTGTGTCCTGGGGACCAGAGTCTCTCATCACAAGGACCTTGCGTCCCCAGATCCCCAGGCCACCCTGTTTCACTCTGAAAATGGAGGGACCGGCTGCTGTGGCAGACCCAGGGGCCTCTCTCCATTTTTAATCCCCCCATGCCTCAGTTTCCCCATCTTTAAAATAGGAAGGATGAAAGCACCAGCTGCCTGGGTGGGTGGCTGTGAGCACCCTCAAGCTCCCCAGGGAGCAGAAGAGGCAAAGTCAGCAGGATGTGGGTGGGGAGGGGTTCCCCTGGTTCCCCCCACACCCCGAGCAGCCCGACTCCCAGGATCTCTCGGACATCAGGGACTTAAAAGGGCATCAGAGACCCAAAAGGCAGTCCAGGGCAGAAAAGGCGAGCCATGCCCACAACCCCCATACCCCGTCTTCCCACCAGTGGGAGGGCCCATTCCCTGTGCCTTCTCGAAGCCAGCCACACAAAGGACCCCGGGATCATGGCCCATTCCCCTCAGGTTCCAGGCAAGCCGCCCAAACCGTTCCCCAAAACAAAGAACAGCCTGGATAGAGCAAAAACTGCCCCAAAACAAACTTAAATCCTCACACATAGAGAAAGGCAAATGCCTAGATCAAAAACCAAGGAAGAAGCCAGGTGTGGTGGCACACGCTTGTAATCCCAATACTTGGGAGGCTGAGGCAGGAGGATCGCAGGTTCGAGGACAGCCTTGACAATGTATTGAGACTCTCAGCAATCTAGTGAGACCCTGTTTCAAACTAAAAAATAAAATAGGGCTCTGGGAGTGTGGCTCAGAGGTAGAACTCCCCTGGGTTCAATCCCCAGTACCAAAAAAAAAAAAAACAAAAATGAAGAAGACACGGTTTTTGATCATGAGGGCTGATTTCAACAAGGGAACTTGATGGGGCAAGCTTGGACAACGGTTAAGAGTGTGGACTCAGCAGCCTGGGTTTAAAGCCTGGCTCTACCACCTGCTAAACACATGAGCCTGGACAGTTACTTAACAGTTCTGTGACTCAGTTTCCCCATCTGAAAAGTAAGGATTATAGTAGCATCTACCCCCTTGGGCTGTTGTAAGACACAAAGGAATTGGTGCATGTAAAAATACTTGGCACAGGGCCTGGCATACAGTAAGTGCTCAATAAATGTACTGTTGTTATCGGGTTTTCCCACTTTGTTTTTTTTTGTTTTTGTTTTTGTTTTTGTTTTTTGCGGTACCGGGGATTGAACCCAGGGGCGTTCTACCTCCGCGCTACACCCCTGGCCCTATTTTTTTTATACTTTATTTTGAAACCGGGTCTCATGAAGTTGCGGAGGGCCTCACTAAGTAGAGAAAGGGAAAGAGAGAGAGACAGGGAGAGAGAGAGAGAGAGAGAGAGCTGAGGCTGGCCGCAAACCCGGATCCTCTGGTCTCTGCCTCCCAAAGTACTGGGATTACAAGCGTACGCCACCACGCCCGCCTTGTTTTGTTTTTGTTTTTGCGGTACCAGGGATTGAACCAAGGGACATTCTACCTCTGGGCTACACCCCCGGCCCTATTTTTTAGTCTTTATTTTGAAATAGGGTCTCACTAAGTAGCTGAGGCTGGCCGGGAACCCAGATCCTCTGGTCTCCGCCTCCCAAGTACTGGGATTACAAGCGTGCACCACCACGCCCGGCCCCCACTTTGGAAGGCCGGAGTGGAAAGCGCCCTGATAAGGCCTTTTTTGTGTGTAGTGCTGGGGAGGGAACCCAGGGCCTCGGGCATGCTAGGCAAGCGCTGTGCCACTGAGCTGCACCCCCAGCTCCCTGATGAGACTTTCAATCTCCCCTTCTCTCCCACGCCCAGGAGATCCCCCTGACACCCATCTTCACGGACACCGTGACGTTCCGGATTGCACCGTGGATCATGACCCCCAACATCCTACCTCCCGTGTCGGTGTTCGTGTGCTGGTAAGCGGTGGCCACGGTCCAGGGAGACGGCACAGGCGAGAGGCCAGGGCTGGGCCGCAGAGTCAGACCTGCGTCTGTTCCTGACTCTGTCACTTACCAGCTCTGTAACCTTGAGTGACTCACCTGGCCTCTCTGTTCCTCAGTTTCTCTGAAATGCCCATATCCCAGGGTCACTGTGAGGGTTAAAGGAGATGAACCAGGTAAAGCATTTGTCCAGAATTTAACCTGGCATGGGGTGCGTGTTCCAAAAGTCACACCTCCCCTCTCTCTTCTCATTCTTGGCCCTGTCGCAGGCAGCCAGGGGGATCTCCTAGGTAAGGCTATGCAGGTCCTCCTACTCATTCAGGAAGCAACATTTTATTGAGTAACTATTTTGTGCTAGGTTGCCCAGGGTAACGTGAGGAGCAGGGGAAGCAGTGTCTACGTGTGGATGGCTGGCACCCCGGCAGGGGCCCCTGAGGTCCCAGAGCCCGTCCCCAGCCTTCATGCGGGGCATAGCTCTATTTTGAAATCTGGGGAGTCGGAGCCGTAGGGCTTGGGGGCAGGTGAGGGTGAGCCTTCCCTTCCTCATTTTATTTGTTTGTCACCTTGACAAAAAGTGCATAAAGCAGGCAGGTTTATATGACCCCTGATTCCAGTGGCCTTTACAAAGGTGACTGTGGACACAGATGTAGCCTCATCTGAAGGGGATTGGGCCCACATTGATTGCTAATAGGTATCAATCGCTGATGGTGAGAACAGGCTCTCATACTCAGGCAGAACAATAAAATCCTTTTCTCTGTCTCTAAGTCGTCAGCCGAGAGCTGCAGCCAAGGTTGACCTTGGTCAGCTAAAAGTTGGCTGTTAGCCCAGCTAGACACTGAATGTTACAAGCACAGACACAGGCGATGAGAAAAGAATTATAGACTTTCACAACAGCTTAGACTAACATTAAAAGATGAAAAAGCAAGCTATATTAACCCAATATTAATTACTAATAACACAAAATAGTTATAGCCCCAAATCCTCCTTACTTTAAAAGACTATATTCCTGTTTCTTTCTTTTCTTTATTATAAAACAAGTTTTCAACATAATAAGTTACTTCTAACAGAGAGGGATAAGGAGATGCTGAGAACTCACCAAGGACATAGGTGGGCAATCACATGCTTTAAACTTTAATGAAAATTAAAACAAAGAACAAAGTGGGCTTCTAATATACAGCCCCCTGACCTTGCTAAGCAAGCAACACCTTTTGATCAGTGATATCAGACCTATCTGTCCCTGTGAGGATGAACAAAGAAGGCTAGCAGAAAAGGTTTAATTGGCTGATCTGCACCTGCTTTTGGTGGGAAAAGAAGACTATTGGTTAAGCAGGATAAGAAACAAGAGATAGGGCCGGGCGTGGTGGCGCACGCTTGTAATCCCAGTACTTGGGAGGCGGAGACTGGAGGATCCCGGTTCGCGGCCAGCCTCAGCTACTTAGTGAGGCCCTCAGCAACTTCATGAGACCCGGTTTCAAAATAAAGGATAAAAAATAGGGCCGGGGGTATAGCTCGGAGGTAGAACACCCCTAGGTTCCATCCCTGATACCGCAAAAAAAAAAAAAAGAAACAAGAGATAATTAATTCTTATAAAATTTCTATATGTTCAAAGGCATCAGTGCCTTACTTTCAAGGCACTCCACTGCGTCACCTCTGGCGTAGTGCTTTGATTACTCTGTCCCCCGTTTCTCTCTGTAATAATAAAAATTTGCTTAAGCTTGCAACAGTGCAGTTCTGGCTAACTTTTTCTAAACTAGCTAAGAACAAGAATCCACGGCGTCGCTCCAAACTGTAACATCATCTGCCCGGCTTAACCCAGAGGCCCCAGCCCTTGTCCCTCCTCACGCCTCTTCCCCTCCCCCACACTTCTCAGCATGAAGGACAATTACCTGTTCCTGAAAGAGGTGAAGAACCTGGTGGAGAAAACCAACTGCGAGCTGAAGGTCTGCTTCCAGTACATGAACCGCGGCGACCGCTGGATCCAGGTGAGGAGCCCCGCTGGGCGGGAAGGATGTGACCTGGAGGGCAGCAAGAAGAGCTGACTCAGTGTGAATCCCCCTGCACCCAGCACGGTGTGTGGGCCTTCTGTCAGCTCATACCTGCACGTGTGCACAGAGACATGGATGGACAGGGCATTTCACAGCAGGGTGGCTTCTCGTAGTAGCAAAGGACCGCAAAGCAACCAAAGTGTCCATCCGCAGGGCCTAGACGACAGCCTTGCAGTGGAGTACTATACAACAGCTAAAAAGAACAAGGTCAATCTAACATGGATGAGAACATGCTTCACCTTGTCACTGAAACATTTCAGGATGTTGCCGTCTGTGTTCTTAAAAATGGGGTTGGAGCCGGGCGTGGTGGCGCACGCTTGTAATGCCAGTACTTGGGAGGCTGAGACTGGAGGATCCAGTTCACAGCCAGCCTCAGCTATTTAGTGAGACCCTGTTTCCAAATAAAGAATAAAAAATAGTGCTGGGGGTGTAGCTCGGAGGTAGAATGTCCCTGGGTTCCATCCCCAGTATCGCAAAAAGGGGGGTTGGAGCCAGGCACGGTGGCACATACCTGTCATCCCAGTACTTAGGAGGCTGAGACAGGAGGATCTCAGGTTTAGGGCTAGCCTCAGCTACTTAGGCCCTCCGCAACTTAGTGAGGCCCTGCTTCAAAATAAAGAATAAAAAATAGGGCTAGGGGTGTAGCTTGGAGGTAGAATGCCCCTGGGTTCAAACCCCAGAACTGCAAAAAATAAAAATAAAAAATAAATAAATAATAAAAAATGGGTGAAGCCAGGGGTGGTAGCACACACCTATCACCCCAGTACTTGGGAGGTTGAGACAGGAGGATCGAAGGTTCAAGCAAATTAGCAAGGACCTCAGCAACTTAGTAAGACCCTGTTTAAAAAAAAAAAAAAACAGTTCTGGGGATATAGCTTGGAGGTGGAATGCCCCTCCTGTGACATTCTACCTCCAAGCTACATTTTGTGGTACTGGCATTCATGTTGTGGTACTGGGGAGTTCAATCCCCAGTACCACAAAAATAAAATAAATAAAAAGAGCTGGGGGTGTAGCTCAGAGGTAGACTGCCCCAGGTTCAATCCCTAGTACCACAAAAAATAAAATAGAAATGGGTTGATATCAGTGAGAAATATGCTTGTTAGCCAGGCACGGTGGCACACACCTGTAATCCAAGTACTTGGGAGACTGAGATAGGAAGATCGCAGGTTCGAGGTCAGCCTCGGCAACATAGCAAGACCTGTCTGAAAATAAAATGGTCTGGGGCCCAGCTCAGTGATAGAGCACTGCTGGGGTCAATCCCCAGTACCACAAAGAAAGAAAAAAAACTGGAAAGGAAATACATTTGTGCTGTGCAGGGACATTCTGTGGAGAGAGACACGGCCGCCGTTTGCTTGGGGGGAGGAGGGCTGGGGAGCAGGGTGTGGGGAGTCATACTTTTCACTCCGTGCTCCTCTGTGCAGTTTGAGACATTGTCCCAAGTACACACATTGCCGAGCCCTCCCGTTCCCTCTCCGCCCACTGATGTTCACGGCACACCCTGGGCCCCGCTGACAGCACCCTTTGGTGTCCCTTCCAGGATGAAATTGAGTTCGGCTACATCGAGGCCCCCCACAAAGGCTTCCCCGTGGTGCTGGACTCCCCCCGAGATGGGAACCTGAAGGACTTCCCCGTGAAGCAGCTCCTGGTGAGATGAGGACGGCCACTAGGGTGTGACACTGTGCACTCTTACACAACAGAGAGGTCAGGACACCTTGGGCTCCCTTGACAAACTAATCCATCGCCGGGGCCTCTGTTTTCTCATCTGCGAGACGGGTCAGCTACAGTAGCCTCTGAGGTCCCTTCCTGCTCTGAGAGCTGATACGTGTCCAAAACAGGGAGCATCTCCTTGTGGGAAATAAGACAGGGCCAGACCCAGTGCAGAGGCCCGGTCTCCTGCAGCTGCCCCGGCCCCTCCAGCTTGCAGCTAAATAAGTTGCAAAGAGGAAAAACAAGTTATGCAATTGTCAAAAAATCATGGTTCTAACTCCAGAGCTCACCGGGGCCTTGAGGCTGTGGTTTCTGGTGTGTGTGGGTTTTATTTAAAGCCGTCTGGCTCTTCTGATACCATTATCACACCCCTTGCTGTCTGTCCTCAGCCACCAGCTGGGTATAAGAGCGGAAGTGAAATCTTGTCCTTTGTCCTCACCCTTTGCTCTGCAGAGGCTGGGAGGGAGGCCTGGGCAGAGCACCATAGAGACTGGGTGGGTCAGGGAGGGTCCCCGGGTCACACACAGGACAGCGGCCCCCTTAGATATCAGGGCTGCCTAGAGGCGACTCTGTGCCAGGCTCCTACCTACTTTTTTTTTGTACTGGGGATTGAACCCAGGGACATTCTACCTCCAAGCTATATGCCCCAGCCCTATTTTTATTCTTTACTTTGAAACAGGGTCTAACTAAGTTGCGGAGGGCCTCACCAAGTAGCTGAGGCTGGCCGCGAACCCAGATCCTCCTGTCTCAGCCTCCCAAGTACTGAGATTACAAGCGTGCACCACCACGCCCGGCTCCCACCTACTTTTTGAGAACATTTACCCCCTGGTCCCCACATCCTGAGGAGAAGACAGAGCCAGGGTGTGAGCCCAGCTCTGCAATGTCAGAGGGATCTGGCCTTGAGCATTGGTCCCTCAACAGAAACAGGACCTCGGGCAACAACTTCACTCCCATGAGCCTCGGTTGGCCCGTCAGTGAAATGGGGAGAGAGGTGGTATGGGTGTCAGGGCATTGTTCTGGAGACTAAAGGTGTGTGTCAGGATCAGTGCTGAGCCTGATCCGACGACCTCGGTGAGCTGTCATTCTGGTCTCCCGGCATGGCCCTGGACGCTGTCCTCAGCAAGCTCACTGTCCACTTTCCCCAGCACTGTGGGGGATCGGGACAAACTGGCTGCCGGCACAGTTGCCGCGGGTGTGCGGACCAAGCCTTCCAGACTGCTCTCTTCCCTGGGTCACCACCTGCCTTCAGCGTGCCAGGCTGGCCTGACCCCAAAGCTCCGGGCCGCATTGTCCCTGGAGGCCAGGCCAGCCAGGCCCGGCTTTGTGCTGCGTGCCGTAAAGCTCCGGCAGCACGCACGCGGCCAGCTGGGGCCCGGGCGAGAAAGCGCTAAGCTGCGGCCGTCCATCCAACTCCGCACGGCTGTCCCCGGACCCGCTCCGCTGGGCCAGGACGAGCCACATCCTCCCACTCCACAGGGTTGTGTTTTTTGTTTTTTTTGTGTGTGGTATGGGGATTGAACTCAGGGGCATTCTACCTCCGAGCTACACCCCCAGCCCTATTTTTTATTCTATATTTTGAAACAGGCTCTCACCAAGTTGCGGAGGACCTCAGTTAGTAGCTAAGCCTGGCCACGAACCCGGATCCTCCGGTCTCAGCCTCCCAAGTACTGGGATTCCAAGGGTGCCCCACCACGCCCGGCTACAGGGTTGTGTGTTTTGTTTTGTTTTGTTTTGTTTTGTTTTGTTTTGTTTTGTTTGCGGTACTGGGGATTGAACACAGGGGCGTTCTACCTCCACGCTATGCCCCCGGCCCTATTTTTTTACACTTTATTTTGAAACCGGGTCTCACGAAGTTGCGGAGGGCCTCACTAGGGATAGAGAGAGAGAGAGAGAGAGAGAGAGAGAGAGAGCTGAGGCTGGCCGCGAACCCGGATCCTCCGGTCTCTGCCTCCCAAAGTACTGGGATTACAAGCGTGTGCCACCACGCCCGGCCTCAGGGTTGTGTTTTTAAAAAAATAAAAATAAAACACGGGAATTTTTGTCAAGCAAGCCTAGTCGTAGCCCCAAGTGTAAGATCCCAAAGATCTCTATTTTTTGGGGGGGGTTACTGAGAATTGAACCCAGAGGCTTTCTACCGCTAAGCTACACCCCCAGCTCTTTTTTATTTTTTATTTTGAAACAAGGTCTCACTAAGTTGCTGAGGCTGGCCTGGAACCTGTGATCCTCCTGTCTCAGCCTCCCAAGTACTGGAATTACAAGTATGCGCCACCACATTCTGCTAGGATGCCTACATTTTTACAAAAAAAAAAAGAAAAAAAAAATATATATATGTATTGTGAAAGGAACCTCAAAATTCAGAGGTCAGTGGGGTTATATTTTTTGTATGCCAACTCCAGTTCCTTGGAACTCTATGTTGAAAAGGATTCCAGGAGCCAGGCATGGTGGCACACACTTGTAATCCCAGTGCTTGGGAGGCTGAGACCGGAGGATCCAGGTTCGTGGCCAGCCTCAGCAACTTAGTGAGGCCCTCTGCAACTTAGTGAGACCCTGTTTCAAAATAAAGAACAAAAAATAGGGCTGGGGGTGTAGCTCGGAGGTAGAATGTCCCTGGGTTCAATCCCCAGTACGGCAAAAAAAAAAAAAAAAAGAAAAAGGATTCCAAAGGCTACCTTTGGGTTCTGTGGGCAAGCATGGTTGTTGGGGGTGGGTTGGGATGGGATGTATATGACATATCTGCCATTCCCGCATGTATTGGTCAGCATTCACTAGGTAAGGCACAGTAACAAACAACCCCTAAATCTCAGTGCTGACAATAGCAAAGGTCTGCTTGTTGCTCACAGCCCGTGTTGATTGCTGTTGGCCGTGTGCCCCTCTGCTTCCTCATGCCTTCCTCAATGAAGAGCCTCAGTCTAGAAGGGCAGCCCTGTTAGAGAAACACCATTCTCCTAATGCAGAAAGAAGGGGAGGAAGTGGGCAGACATGTGCAGTGGCTCTTCTGGCTCCTGCTCTTAACTTTCAGGCATCCCTTCTGCTTATATGTTATTGGCCAAAGCAAAGTGTTTTCCTTTATCAGGGAGATATCAGAAGTCACACTGCAAAGCTGGCCGTGGTTTACGCATGCCTGTAATCCCAGTACTTGGGAGGCCGAGACAGGAGATTCGCAGGTTCTGGGCCAGCCTCAGCGATTTAGGGAGACCCTTGGCAACTTAGTGAGACTCTATTTCAAAATAAAAAATAATACAGTGCTAGAGGTGTAGCTGAGAGGTAAAATGACCCTGGGTTCAATCCCCAGTACCAAAAAAATACATACATATATATATCACACAGCAAGAATCAGGATGCAAAATTGTAAAAGTATCTTCCTAGGAAGAGATAGAAAAATCTCTGGGAATAATAATCCAAATAATCCAGTCTACCACCCCGCCTAGGGTCACCTAATTGGATACCTCTTTTACAGATGGGGAAACTGAGGGTCAGAGAACAGCTGGGCGTGGTGGCACACACCTTTAATCCCAGTACTTGGGAGGCTGAGACAGGAGGATCGCAGGTTCGAGACCAGCCTCAGCAATTTAGCAAGATCCTGTTTCAACATAAAAAATAAAAAAGGGGGACTGGGGGTATAGCTTGGAGGTAGAATGCCCCTGGGTTCAATCCCCAGTACCCCCCCAAAAAAAGAGAGATGAACAGGAACATGAGAGTCAGGTGCAGTAGCCCACACCTGTAATTCCAGCAACTCAGGATGCTGAGGCAGGAGGATTGCAAGTTTGAGGCCAGCCTGAGCAATAAGACCCTGTTTCAAATTAAAAATAAAATAGGGCTGGGGTATAGCTCAGTAATAGAGTGCCCCTGGGTTCAATCCCTAGTAACAAAAAAAGAAAGAGGGGAAGAAAGGAAGGGAGGGAAGGAGGGAGGAAGGGAGGGAGGGAGGGAGGGAGGGAGGGAGGGAGGGAGGGAGGGCAATGCACATATGAGGATTAATCTCGGAATCACCACTATGCGTTTGTGTTTGGGAAAAACAGGCATACACCAGCCAGGCGTGGTGGCACATGCCTGGACTTGGGAGGCTGAAATAGGAGGATTTCAGGTTCAAGACCAGCCTCAGCAATAGCAAAACTCTGTTTCAAAAATAAAATATAAAATGGGTGGTGATGTAGCTCAGAGGTAGAATGTCCCTGGGTTCAATCCCTAGTGCCACAAAAGAGAGAGAGAGAAGCCAGGCATGGCGGCACACCAGTAATCCTAACACTTGGGAGGCTGAGACAGGAGGATTGCAGGTTCAAGGCCAACCTCTGCAATTTAGCAAGGCCCTCAGCAACTTAGTGAGACCCTGTTTCCAAATAAAAAATAGGGCAGGGGGTGTAGCTGAACACCCTGGGTCCAATCCCCAGTACCACAAAAAAAGGGGGGGGAGACACACACACACACACACACACACACACACACCCTCACACCTCACTCACACCTGTATGGTCACAAGCTCAGCCTCCCCGCGCCGGGGCCCCTGTTCCTTGGCCACAGTGGACGACCATGGGCAGCCCTCACGCCTGACCACAGGTGGTACAGGAGCAGTGGTCAGAGGGTGGCTGCCTGGGGACTGAGGACTCCTGGCTGCAGGAGCCTGATGGCAGGTGTGTGCCCTCTGCCCAGGGCCCAGACTTCGGCTATGTGACCCGGGAGCCCATCTTTGAGCCCGTCACCAGCCTTGATTCCTTTGGGAACTTGGAGGTCAGTCCCCCAGTGACTGTGAATGGCAAGACGTACCCCCTCGGACGGATCCTCATCGGAAGCAGCTTTCCTCTGTAAGAGAAGCCAGGGTGGGGCTGGGGTGGCGGGAGCGAGCGGGAGGGTGGCCCAGGGCTGCATGGTGTGAGCAGCTGGGAGAATAACCCCCTGCCACCACGCTCTGTTAATATTCAGGCATTCTTGCTGGGCATGGTGGCGCACCTTGTAATCCCAGTAGTTGGGAGGTTGAGACAGGAGGATTGCAGGTTCGCAGCCAGCCTCAGCTACGTAGTGAGGCCCTCCGCAATGTAGTGAGACCCTGCTACAAAATAAAGAATTAAAAATAGGGCTGGGAATGTAGCTCAGAGGTAGAATGCCCCTGGATTCAATCCCCAATACCGCAAAAAAAAAAAAAATTCAGACATTCTTAGAGAACCAAGTTAGATTTTACATCTTAGTGTAAATTAGGATCTAATCTATAGCCACATAAATCATTCTCTTCCCCAATGGGAGGGTGTGTCATGAGATTATAAGCCAGGAAGAAAGGGATGGAGGAATCTTGGGAAGGGACACTGACAGGATGAGCGGGAGCACGTCAGTAAATCCTCAGAGCTGCCCATGCACAAAAAAAAGCATGAAGCCGGGCGTGGTGGTGCACACTTGTAATCCTAGTACTTGGGAGGCTGAAACAGGAGGATCGCAGGTTCAAGGACAGCCTCAGCAATTTAGTGAGGCTCTCAGCAACCTAGTGAGACCCTGTTTCCAAATAAGAACTAAAATCAGTCTGAGGGTGTAGCTCGGAGGTAGAATGCCTCTGGGTTCAATTCCCAGTCTCTCTCTCTCTCTCTCTCTCTCTCTCTCTCACACACACACACACACACACACACACAGCATGAGAAGACGTGGCCCTGCCCCCAAAGCATGAATCTCTGGCTCTTTGGCCTGGCCACAATCCCCCATCTCCCTGTCCAGTTAACCCCCTAGCAAGAAAAGGCAGATTATTCCTTGATCAGGTCAGTGGCTGGGGAGGGAGTATTTGGGTCCTCCTATCACAAAAGAGCTGCCAGGGACCTGCATATGTGGCACCAGCCGGGATTGGGGCACCAAGTCCCCCTGAGCCACATGAGATGCTCCAGCTTCTGCTGGACACGGGCAGTGACCATTTTCCCACCCTCTTCTTCTCCTCCCTCCACTCAGTGGTCACTCATCCATTCAGCAACTGTTTCCTGAGCACCGGCCAAGTGCCACGCTCTGCCCCTGCCTTCAAGGAGGTGGGAGAAGCCACAGGCATGCAAATAGGCCCTGTGAAACAGAGGGAGGTACAGCGATAGGAGGAAGAGTAGGGAGATGGAGGGTCCAAGGAGGGACAAATATCTGTTGAGGACCCACTCTGTGCCGGACATTGTTCTAGACTAGAGAAGATAAAATAGAGGTCATGACATAGGGTCACTGGCACGGGGGACTTAGGCTCTTGTGGATTGGAGGGAGTGACCCTGGAGTCACAGTGTCAGTGCTGAGAGGGAGGCAGCCATCGGAAGATCAGGGGGACGAGCAGGTGGCTGGAGCAAACAGAACCAGGAGGAAGGGAGGCAGGAGGGCCGGGCAGGGCCAGATCAGAGAGGTACTTGTGGGCCACCATAAGGACCCTGGGTTATATGCTAAAGATATTGGGGGACTCAAGGACTCTGGAAATCTAGAAGTCAGGAAGGGCTTCCTGGAGGAGGTATCTCTTGAGCTGATTAAAGTGAGTAGAAGTTAGTATGGCCAAGAGGCAAAGAGGCGAATTGTGAAGCCATCTACTTCCCGGTCCCCTCCAGCAGTCCAGGCAGGACTCCTGAGCAGAAGCGGGCCTCCCCGAACTCATCGGCAGCCTCGGGGCTGAAGGCTGGGCTCCATGCCCTATCACCACGTGCTCAGACGCCTTCCTGCCTGCGCTGGGGTCTCTCCGCCCTGCGGCTCAGCCTCCTGCCTGTGACTTTGCTAATGCCACCTGGGCCTGGGCTGAGTTCTGAGCACCTTGTGCAGGCCCTCCGAGGCGGCAGGCAAGGTGGGCGAGCCTCTAAAGGGCTGCCTCCTCTCCACCCCGAGCCAGGTCCGGCGGGCGGCGGATGACCAAGGTGGTGCGCGACTTCCTGCAGGCCCAGCAGGTGCAGGCGCCCGTGGAGCTCTACTCGGACTGGCTGACCGTGGGCCATGTGGATGAGTTCATGACCTTCATCCCCATCCCAGGCACCAAGGTGAGCCGGTCCCCCAGAGGAGAGAGGACAGTGGAGAACCCAAGGACCACCAGCCCTTGCCAACAGAGGGAAGGTTCTAGAGGAAACCGTGCAGAGGGAGAGGGAAGTAGGCTGAAACTGATTTGTTTGTTGTGGTAGTGGCAGGTACATTTTTAACCCACGAAAACCCCAAATATCAGCTTTTCAATAGTAATCAACATTAAAAAAAAAAGCAGTTTTTCATTCTTTGTTCATCCTAAATCCATACTCTGTTGGGTATCTTACTCTTATAGCCCATCGCACTTCAGACCTGTCACAGTTCAAGTGTCCGACACCTGCATGACACTAGTGATTCCTGAATGGTCCCTAATGCTCCAGAGAGCGGGGGCTGGGCCCACGGCTCTGGGAAGAGGTCCGTTTATTTTCTGAAGTGGAAGGAATGGCTGCCACTTTGTACCCTGGAGAGTCTGTGCAAATGGCCTGGCCTCGTGGCAGCTTGGAGAGGTTCTTCCACTGCGTCTGAGGCCACCTTTGATTCTGAGCTTGGACCTGACATTGCTGAGGCAGAAGGGTGAAAACCAGTCCTCTGGGGAGCTGGGCGTGGTGGCACATGCTTGTAATCCCAGTACTTTGGGAGGCAGAGACCGGAGGATCTGGGTTCGTGGCCAGCCTCGGTTCTCTCTCTCTCTCTCTCTCTCTCTCTCTCTCTCTCTCTCCTTAGTGAGGCCCTCCGCAACTTTGTGAGACCCAGTTTCAAAATAAAGTATAAAAATAGGGCCGGGGGTGTAGCGCGGAGGTAGAATGCCCCTGCGTTCAATCCCCGGTACCGCAAAAAAAAAAAAAAAACCAGTCCTCTGGGGCAGAGGGACAGAGGGACAGCGGGACAGCCACTGGTGCCCCACATGGGAGGCGCGAGGTGGCGTGCAGACAGGGCTCTGGGGTCTCAGGCCAGGCGCTCCCTCTTGCTCCTGAGCCACCTTCCCTGCTGACACCACCCCGCCCGACCGTCTCGCAGGAATTCCGCTTGCTCATGGCCAGCACCTCGGCCTGCTACAAGCTCTTCCGGGAGAAGCAGAAGGAGGGCCACGGGGAGGCCATCATGTTCAAAGGTGAGACCCTGGGTGGATGGAGCCTGAGCACCTCATCCCTGCACGCCCAGCTCCATCCCCTGGGTGCCTGGTCCTCCTGGGGGGTTCTGAGGCCACCGTGGTGGGAGGCAGCCCCGGCCTCTCTCCGGATTGCTGTGGCCAGGTGGACTGTCGCGCTGCTCATGGCTCGTTACTGTCCTCAACAGCACAAAGTGCTTCTGCAGTACCTGGCAAATGCTTTAAATGGCACCAGCCTGCCGAGCATGGTGGCGCATGCCAGTAATCCCAGTACTTGGGAAGCTGATACAGGAGGATCGCAGGTTCAAGGACAGCCTCAGCAAGTAGTGAGACTCTCAGCAACCTAGCAAGACCCTATTTCAAAATAAAAATTAAATAGGGCTTGGGGTGTAGCTCAGAGGTAGAATGCCCCTGGGTTCAACCCTCAGTATAAATAAATAAATAATAAATAAATACATAAATAAATAAATGCATCAACCCCAGTGGAGAGTTCAAGGATCCCAAACTTGCATGCAATCTGCACCCAAGGAGCTCGTACTTATTTGTTTATATTTGTTTATATATTTATTTATTTATTCATTTATTTAGGTACTAGAGATTGAACCCAAGGGTATTCTACCTCCGAGCTATACCCCTAGCCCTTTATATTTTTTATTTTGAAACAGGGTCTCACTAAGTCACTGAGGCTAGCCTCAAATCTGCAGTCCTCCTGTCTCAGCCTCCCAAGTATTGGGATTCCAGGCATGCACCACCACGCCTGGCTCCGAGGAGCTCATACTTTAGAAAGGGAGACTGAGGAGCCGAGCATGGTGGCGCACGCTTGTAATCCTAGTACTTGAGAGGCTGAGACTGAGGATCTCATGTTGGAGGACAGCTTCAGCAATTTAGTGAGGCTCTCAGCAACCTAGTGAGATCCTGTTTCCAAATTAGAAATAAAATCGGTCTGGGGGTGTAGCTCAGAGGTAGAATGCCTCTGGGTTCAATTCCCAGTACCACACAAAAAAAAAAAAGAAAAGAAAAAGAAAGGGAGGCTGAGAGAAAGACAGATGGGACACAGGTTAGGCCCAGGGAGAGGAGGGCTTCAGCAGACACCGTGCACGGTCAGCCACCGTCACTGTTGGTTGCCAAAAGGAGTTTGCTTAATTTAGACATCCAAGTAACTGGGACAGATGTAGGCTGGGGTGAGGTTTGCACTTAAATTAATCATGGTAAAAGAGAAAGGTGATCAAGTGGAGGCAGTCAGCCAGGTCAGAGAGGCTGTGGCAATTTCTACTGCTTTTGGAGGGGGCAGTACTGGAGATCGAATCCAGGGGCTCTACCACTGACCTACATGCCCAGCCCCTTTTTTTGTATTTTATTTTGAGACATTGCACCTAGACCTAAATGTATTAATGTCTCAGAATTGTGTGCTTAGAAGTAGTTAAAAAGATAAATAGTTCATATATATTTTACCACAATAATAATAATAACAATAATAATAATAAGTAGCCGGGCTTGGTGATGCGCACCTGTAATCCCAGCAACTCAGGAGGCTGAGGCAGGAGGATTGCAAGATGGAGGCCAGTTTGGGCAACTTAACAAGACTCTGTCTCAAAATAAAAAGTAAAAAGGGCTGGGAGCCAGGCACAGTGGTGTACGCAGTAATTCCAGTACTTGGGAAGCTAAGACAGGAGGATTACAGGTTCAAGGACAGCCTCAGCAACTTAGCAAGACCCTGTTTCAAAACAAAAAAATAAAAAGAGCTGGGAGTGTAGCTCAAGGGTAGAATGCTCCTGAGTTCAATCCCCAGCACCAAAATAAAAATAAAAATTTAAAGGGCTGGGGGTATAACTTGGAGGTAGAATGCCCCCCCAAAGAAGTACAAAAAAAAAAGGAGCTCGGTGGTAGAGCGCTTGCTTGGCATGCATGAGGCCCTGGGTTCCAGGACAGGGGCGAGTATAGGCGGGCTGGACATGGGAAGGGTGGCTGCTTCTGCACACCTGCTGCACACGTGCTGCACACCTGCTGCATACCCTGCCGCTGGTCCTTGAGAGCAGGCTCCAGGTGGGGGAGCAGGTGGCTACTTGCACCACCCCCACCCCGCTGGGCAGAGAGTGCAGGGGAGCTGCTTCCTCTTCCCTGGCTCGGGTGACATGCTGACCCTGGAGAAAGGAGTATGCACTGCCCTCCCAGGTGTCGGGGTCCGGTTTCCCTTGGGGTCGCCCTCCTGGGCCCCAGCCTGTCCCCCTCCCTACCCCATCCAGGTTCAGTAGTTAGCTCGGGTGGACACCCAGCCTGGTGTCTGCGTCCTGATCCTCTCTCTGACCCTCACAGGCTTGGGAGGGATGAGCAGCAAGCGGATCACCATCAACAAGATCCTGTCCAATGAGAGCCTCGTGCAGGAGAACCAGTACTTCCAGGTAAGGGGAGGACAGGGCCCAAGGGCCCCAGGAGGGACAGGCTCCCATCCTCACATGCTGCGGGGCTCCTGACCCACAGTGCCTCACAGAGGTAGCGCAAGCGTTGCTTTACTCCTGTGCTAAAGACGGAGAAAAAATGGGTAACCAAGTCTCTTCCAGCAGAGACTAGAAGCAAACAGGAGACCTGAGAGCCGGGCATGGTGGCGCACACTTGTAATCCCAGTACTTGGGAGGCGGAGACCAGAGGATCTGGGTTCTCGGCCAGCCTCAGCTACTTAGTGAGGCCCTCTGCAACTTCATGAGACCCAGTTTCAAAATAAAGTATAAAAAATAGGGCCGGGGGTGTAGCTCGAAGGTAAAACGCCCCTGGGTTCAATCCCTGGTACCGCAAAAAAAAAAAAAAAAAAAAAATAGGAGACCTGAGGAAGCAGGTGACCATCAGTGCCACAGAGCCAAGATCTCTACCAGTTTAGAGTTCGTATCATTGGGGGAAGACACACCCCCTTTAAAATGTAATGAAAGCTACAGACTTGCTTTCCCGAAAAGTGCTTATACAAAAACATGCCGACCCCTGAGTGTTACGACATCCAAGATCCCTGAAGTTTTCTGTCTATGTATGGAGCCCACCTCTGAGTTCCCAAGTCTCAAAGGTTGCATCCTGTAGCTGGGCATGGTGGTGCACACCTGTAATCCCAGTAGTTGGGAGGCTGAGACAGGAGGATCACAGGTTCAAGGACAGCCTCAGCAAGTAGCGAGACTCTCAGCAACCTAGAGCGGCCCTGTTTCGAAATACAAAAAATAAAAAGCCAGGGGTGTAGCTCAAACGTAGAATGCCCCTGGGTTCAATCGCCAGTACCACAAAAAAAAACGTTGCACCCAGAAATAGAAAGCAGTCATATTTATTTGAATTCCATATTTATTTGCATGGGCATATTTAAAAGGACCAGTTTGTTTGTTTGTTTGTTTGTTTGTTTGTTTGTTTGTTTTGTGGTGCTGGGAATTGAACCCAGAGGAATTCTACCTTTGAGCTACACCCCCAGCCCTATTTTTTATTCTATATTTTGAAACAGGGTCTCACTAAGTTGTGGAGGGCCTCACTAAGTAGCTGAGGTTGGCCGTGAACCTGTGATCCTCCTGTCTCAGCCTCCCAAGTACTGGGATTACAAGCGTGTGCCACCACGCCCAGCTTAAAAGGACCAAGTTTTTAAGAATTAAAGATCAGAAGGCTGAGACAGGAGGATCACAGGTTCAAAGCCAGCCTCAGCTACTTAGTGAGGCCCTCCGCAACTTAGTGAGACCCTGTTTCAAAAATAAAGAATAAAAAAAATAGGGCTGGGGTGGAGCTCGGAGGTAGAATGCCCCTGGGTTCAATCCCCAGTACCACAAAATAAATAAATAAATAAATAAATAAATAAATAAATAAATGGCAGAAAACTGCTGGGCATGGTGGTACACACCTGTAATCCCAGTACTTAGAGGATGAAATAGGATTGCAGGTTTGAGGCCAGCCTCAGCAACTCCGTAAGACCCTGTTTCCAAATAAAAAATGAAATAGGAAGCCAGGCGTGGTGGCGCACACTTGTAATCCCAGTACTTTGGGAGGCGGAGACCGGAGGATCCGGGTTCGCGGCCAGCCTCAGCTCTCTCTCTCTCTCTCTCTCTCTCTCTCTCTCCCTGTCTCTCTCTCTCTCTCTACTTAAGTGAGGCCCTCCGCAACTTTGTTGAGACCCGGTTTCAAAATAAAGTATAAAAAAAAATAGGGCTGGGGATGTAGTGCGGAGGTAGAATGCCCCTGGGTTCAATCCCCAGTACCGCAAAAAAAAAAAAAAAATGAAATAGGGCTGGGGGTGTAAGCTCAGAGGTATAACACTCCTGCATTCAATCCCTAGTACAAAGAAAGAAAAAAGGAAGGGAGGGAGGCAGGCAGGCAGGCAAGCAAAAAAAACTCAACTGGTTTAAACAAAAAGCCTGATTGGCTCCTATACATGGCAAACCCAGCAGTGACGTGGATTTCCGGCACAGGTCGATCAGGGCTCCGGCTCCACCTCTGCGCTTCTTGGTCTCTGCAGGTGCTCTCGTGGTAAGAGCATGACTGCAATAGTTCTGGGGCTCACATCCACCCAGCACACTGTCCACAAAGAGAGCTCTTATATGCCCCCAACAATTGAAAAAGAGCTTGCATTTCACTCTGCTTTGGGCCAATCTGAACCAGTTCCCGTGGTTGGAGGGGAGGAGGGTATATTGGTTTGCTTAATCCTAGATTACTGCCCTTCCCTGACCCAACCACTGGAGCAAGGAAGTAGAGGCAAGAGTCCACTAATTAGCTTTCACCTGAAGGCCAGAGTGAGGCCAGTTCAACCCAGCAACTGCTGCGCTGCAGGGAGACGGGGTGCAGCGCACACGAGGACAGCGATGCAAGGCAGCTGAAGTTCACAGAAGCCTCGCTGTCTGAAAGTTGACTTTATTAGCCAGGCACGGTGGCGCACGCCTGTAATCCCAGTACTTGAGAGGCTGAAACAGGAGGAACGCAGATGTAAGACCAGCCTCAGCAACTTAACAAGACCCTGTTTCAAAATAAAAAATGTAAGCCGGGCGTGGTGGTGCACGCTTGTAATCCCAGTACTTGGGAGGCTGAGACCGGTGGATCCCGGTTCGCAGCCAGCCTCAGCTACTTAGTGAGGCCTCCGCAACTTAGTGAGACCCTGTTTCAAAATAAAGAATAAAAAATAGGGCTGGGGGTGTAGCTCGGAGGTAGAATGCCCCTGGGTTCAATCCCCAGTACCACAAATAAATAAATTTAAAAAATAAATAAATAAAAGATGAAAAGGGCTGGGGGTGTAGCTTGGAGGTAGAATGCCCCTAGTTTCAATACGCAGTACCAAGAAAAAAAAAGAGATGAAGAAGAAGAAAAAAGTTGACTTTATTATAACTATCCCTCTGAGATCATTTCGTGGTATCAGGTAGATCTGGGGTCAAATTGCTGCCCTTGCTTTTGGCGGCAGGACCCTGGACAGCTCGCTCAGGACTCTCTGTCTTGGGTTCCCTCATCTCTAAGACGGGAATAATGATAATATCGACCTCATGGGTTGAAGCTTAAATAATGATCTATGTAAAACGCTCAGAGCAGAGCCAGGCGCTCGCACACGTGAGCTTCTGTCATTAGCAAAATCTTCGTCAGCGGTCTTCTTACCTCGTGGGTGGCCTGGGGGCCAGTGAGATGCTGTGTAGGAAGCTCTCGGCCCAGGGTCTGGCTTGAAGTCGGTGCTCAGTGAGAGACAGTTGCTGACATTATTTCTGGAACCTTCCTCCGAGTTGTTAGCACTATTACTACCGCCCCCGAGAGCTGGGGGCGGGGCACTGGGAGATGTGGTGGGGTGCCGGCTTAGTGCTCTCTGGAATGCCAGGGCCCTTGGCAACAAGATGACAGGTGTTCGTCCCGCACCTGCCCTCCCTCCTCCGCTGCAGCGCTGCCTGGACTGGAACCGCGACATCCTCAAGAAGGAGCTGGGGCTGACGGAGAAGGACATCATCGACCTGCCTGCTCTGTTCAAGATGGACGAGGGCCACCAAGCCAAGGCCTTCTTCCCAAATATGGTGAGACCCTCCGGACCCGACCCTGGCCCCACGCCAAGTAGGAGGCAGCCACATCCAGAAAGAGCCCTAGCCGAGGCTGTCCAACCAGGAGGCCCAGGTCCCGGTCCAGGGAGAGCTGCTGTGCGACCTCAGCCCAGGCACTTGCCCTCTCTGAGGTCCTCCATTACCTCCTACACTTATCCCAGCTCCCTCATCAGGGCACCGAGACTCCTTCACCTTAACGTATAGCAACGTGCTTTGCAAAAGGTAAAAAGTCAAGCCGGGCGTGGTGGTGCACACCTGTAATCCCAGTACTTGGGAGGCTGAGACAGGAGGATCACAGGTTCCAGGATACCTCAGCAACTTAGCAAGACCCTCAGTGACTTAGCAAGACCCTGTTTCAAAATAAAATATAAAATAGGGCTGGGGGTGTGGCTTGGAGGTAGAATGACCCTGGGTTCAATTCCCAGTACCACCAAAAAAAAGGTAAAAAAGTCCTTTACCAAGGAGGGATTCTTGTTATTATAGAGGGGAGTCTCTATGAGATAGAAAGAGGTTAGATCAACACACACACACACTCACACACACACACATGAGATACATATATACACACAAGTACATATGTATACACAAATGCATATATATGCTCACATATGTGTATACTGCATACACACATGTACATGCTGGTGCATGCAAATATACCCACATGTATACACATGAACACACACATATGCATGCTTTTGCACACACATGCCTACAGAGGCAGGTTTCCACGTCAACCCTGCCATGTATGAGTTGCTTAGCCCTCCTTGTGCCTCAGTTTCCCCGTCTCTACAGAGGGGATCGTTTCAGTACCTGCTTCATAGGATTGCCAAGAGGGTGAGGGTCCAAGGAGTTAAGAACAGGGCAGGCACGTAGTAGGTGCTCACTGAACATCTGATCCCCATCATAGGTCAACATGATCGTGCTGGACAAGGATCTGGGCATCCCCAAGCCGTTCGGGCCCCAGGTGGAAGAGGTGTGCTGCCTGGAGACGCACGTGCGGGGCCTGCTGGAGCCCCTGGGCCTCTTCTGCACCTTCATCGACGACATTTCCGCCTACCACAAGTTTCTGGGGGAAGTCCACTGCGGCACCAACGTCCGCAGGAAGCCCTTCACCTTCAAGTGGTGGCACATGTCTCCCTGACCTGCAGGGACCCTGGAGCGTCCCTGCCGCCCTGAGTTCTCCAGGCCTCTTGCACCCCCAGGCCCTTCCCCTGCACAACCTGTACTGGGTGACCACACTGGGAGACCTTTGGGGGCATGGTGAGGGGGACTTGGGGTATCTGTGCCTTGCCCTCCCTGGGAAGAGCCTCAGTACTCACTGAAGCCACCCCCCCCCCCAGTGAGCCTCACCTTTGTCCCTCCTGAAAATAGCTGGGCATTTGGCCAGTGTCTGCAGAATCCAGGCATGAGAAACACAACAAAACTCAAAAAAGCACGCACCCAAACCATTCCCCAAGAATTCTTAGTCCCTATTCCAAATTGGAATGAGGGTGGGGGAGGGAACAAGAGGCTGGGATCACCGGTTCTTCCAGCAGCCGAGCCCCGAAGTTCAAGGTTAAACATACAGAAAGGGACCCTGGGTCCCCAGTGTACCTGGAACGCTCCACCATTTCCAGTTCACCTCCCTTGGGTCTCCGGATGGCCACCCCCGATTATTCATTCCTTACACCTCTCACCCCCTCTTGGTTTTCTGCAGTGTAGACACAGTTGGCTAGCCCTCCCCACTCCCTGAGGGGCCAGTAATTTAGCCCAGAACCGTCCCTGGAAACAGATCTTGTCAGAGCAGATCTCTCTGCTTGCAAAGTACTCCGTAAGCCTGGTCTTTCTCATGGATCCAGGCTCCCCCAAGATACTTGGGGCTCTCTCCCTAGGCCAGCATCTGTGTGCCTGAGTTCAATGTGCAAAGATGCCCCTGGTCAACTGTATCCATCTTCTCTTATTTGGTTCTTGATTCTCTGGCCGGTCACTGACCTCCCTCCTCCCACCACCTCGACTGCCTTCCTTCCCAGTTCCAGTGCCATCTCTCTAGGAAACTAGAGCTTCTTCACCTCCTGCCAGACTCAGACCTTCCCCTGGGGATGAGAAACAACGCGCCCCTCCTCCTGACCTCACACCCAACACTTAAGGAACCTGGCCAAGCCGCCAGTCCAATGGCCAGTTCCAGGCCAGCTGCCGGCCTTAGAGGGGGATTGGTTGTACCCTTGAAGTTCACTGGTGTTAAGCTGGGCGTGGTGGCGCACGCTTGTAATCCCAGTACTTGGGAGGCTGACACAGGAGGATCGCAGGTTTGCAGCCAGCCTCAGCTACTTAGTGAGGCCCTCCGCAACTTAGTGAGACCCTGTTTCAAAATAAAGAATAAAAACAGGGCTGGGGGTGTAGCTCGGAGGTAGGATGCCCCTGGGTTCAATCCCCAGTACCGCAAAAAAAAAAAAAGAAAAAGAAATTCACTGGTGTGTCTGCCAAAGACCCTCTCATTTGGACATATCCAATAAATTCACTCGCTCCAACTAAAAAGATTCAGCTTCAACTTAAAAAAAATAATTCTTCAGGAGAATGAGTGAATTATAATTCCACTTTGAAGGTTAAAAAAGAGCTATTTTAGCCAGGCTTGGTGGTGCACGCTTGTAACCCCAGTACTTGGGAGGCTGAGACCGGAGGATCGCAGGTTCACGGCCAGCCTCAGCTACTTAGTGAGGCCCTCTGCAACTTAATGAAACCCTATTTCAAAATAAAGAATAAAAAATAGGGCTGGTGGTGTAGCTCAGAGGTAGAATGCCCCTGGGTTCAATCCCCAGTTCCGCAAAAAAAAAAAAGCCATTTTACAACCAAATTAAATGGTTATAAATTTTCGTTCTTGGGGAAACAGGGTTTTTATTTTGGATTATTTCATTAAGCCCTTCAATAAGTATTGCGTGCCCCCTGAGCGACAGGCACGGTGCTGGGCTCTGACAATACAGGGCTTAGTAGCAAACCGGACTTGGGACCAGTCCGTCCCTGGCAGGCAGAGCCCACATGGAAACGGGCTGCCTTTGTCTCTGCAGTGCTGTGCCCGTGGAGCTGCAGCCCACTGTACTCAGGAAGAGCTCAAGGCACAAATCTTCCTGCAAGTCACTGGCTAGATGAAACCAGAAGGGGGTAGTCTTTTCTTGAACGGGCCCCCTTCCACCCAGCTGGGCCAGTACCACCTATCAGACCCCGACCTCAGAAGCTGTTGTCCCCCCTCTGGGGACAGTGGCTCCTGCCTTTGGGGACCAGAGTCCCAGATCTTCTCCCCAGCCCCAGAGCTGAGAACACAAATGCCCCTCTGCGGGTGTCTATCTGGAGACCTCAAGTTTTTGTCATGTGTGTGCCTTTAGTTAATGCGGTTTGTGGGCTTTCTTTTATTTTTATCTAGTCTGCACTGAGGGGAAGTGAGCGCCTCCCATGTGTGCACAGTGTGTCTTTGTAGATTTTCAAGATCTCCCCGTCCTAAGTCATTTCCGAAGTTGCCGGAGCCCCCGGGACTCAGACAGCATCCCGGCCCATCTCCCTCGCCCACCCGGTGTGACCACCCTCAGCGTGGACAGACCCTGAGGACTCCCGGCTCCTCCCCACCCCCACTCGCTGGAAACGTAGACCTACAACACCATCCTGTGTTGCAAAACCCAGCGAAGTTCCTGTTTCAATCTTAATTTTGAAATATTCTGTGTAAGGGGGTGTCAGGAAGATGGCAGGAGCTGGGCACCCTTTCAACTTTCTGGAAAAGAGGCCATGATGGAGATCAAAAGGTGTTTGGGGAAGCACCTGACTAAAGAGCAATAAAATAAATGGTCCAAGGGGAAGTCCTGCAGCGACCGTGTGATGTTCTTTGTGGCTTTCTAGACATGGCCCCAAGTGATGCAGACCACACGTGGGCCCTCCTGATCTTGAAGCATCTGCCATTTGGGGTGCAAGATTCAGGCTTCTCAGCAAGGGTAACTCAAGGATCTGAGATCCCCCCACACTCAGTGTCTGCGTATTACATGGCCACCACCCAAGGCCAAGACCAGGACCCACAATGAAGTCCTATGTTTTCCGAAGCAACCCTCAGGTGGGCATTTGGAACAAGTAACTAACTTAAAGTACGTCCTGCTGGGCATGGTGGCACACACCTGTAATCCCAGTACGTGGGGGGCTGAGACAGGAGGATCACAGGTTAGAGGCAATATAATGAAGCCCTCAGCAACTTAGCAAGACCCTGTTTCAAAATAAAAAAATAAGGCCGGGCATGGTGGCGCACGCTTGTAATCCCAGTACTTTGGGAGGCGGAGACCGGAGGATCCGGGTTCACGGCCAGCCTCAGCTCTCTCTCTCTCTCTCTCTCTCTCCGTCTCTCTCTCTCTCTCTCTCTCTCTCTCTCTCTCTCTCTCTCCTTAGTGAGGCCCTCTACAACTTCGTGAGACCCGGTTTCAAAATAAAGTATAAAAAATAGGGCCGGGGGTGTAGCGCGGAGGTAGAAGGCCCCTGTGTTCAATCCCCGGTACCGCAAAAAAATAATATATATTTAAATCAAAATAAAAAAATAGGCCGGGCGTGGTGGCACACGCTTGCAATCCCAGTACTTGGGAGGCTGAGACCGTAGGATCCGGGTTTGTGGCCAGCCTCAGCTAGTGAGGCCCTCCACAACTTAGTGAGACCCTGTTTCAAAATAAAGAATAAAAAAATAGGGCTGGGGGTGTAGCTCAGAGGTCGAATGCCCCTGGGTTCATTCCCCTGTACCACAAAAAAATAAATAAATGAATGAATGAATGAAAGGGCTGGGGCTCAAGGATCTGGGATCCCCCACAGTCAGTGTCTGCATGTAGATCAGAAGTAGACCACCCCTGGGTTCAGGCCACTCCAGCTCCTGCCTCAGTTCTCACCGTCGCAAGCTTCCGCCCACTTCATCACGGTCCTGGTTACACCCCAGGGTGCCCCACAGCAGCTCTGGCCAGCCTGCCAAGCCCCGAGCACAGGCTACTGTGCCACCCAGCGTTGAAGAGACGCATCATCGTCCCAAGGAGCCTTTTGTTTTCCTCCTGATGGCGATTCATAGCACATGCTCAGTGCTCAGCAAATGTATTTTGAATGAAAGAATGAAACATTTGTTCAGCTAGACAACGAAAGAAAAAAAAATCAGTCCATTTCTTTTCCCTTTTTTTGTGGGTGCGGGCAATACTGGGAATGGAATCCAGGGCTTTGTGCATGCTAGACAAACATTCTACCATGAAGCTACGCCACCCAGCCCCCCATTTCTTCTTCTTCTTTTGTGTGTGTGTGTGTGTGTGTGTGTGTGTGTGTTACTAGGGATTGAACTCAGGGGCATTCTGCCTCTGAGTTACACCTCCAGCCCTTTTTTGTTACTTGTTTTTGTTTTAAAACAGGGTCTTATTAAGTTGCTGAGAGCCTCGCTAAATTGCTGAGGCTGGTCTCGAACCTGCACTCCTCTTGTGTCATCCTCCCAAATACTGGGATTACAGGCATGTGCCACCACGCCCGGATCCCAACCATTTCTTTTTGTGTATGTGGTGCTGGGGATTGAACCCAGGGGTATTCTATCTCTGAGCTATACCCAAGCCCTATTTTATTTTTTATTTTGAAACAGGGTCTTGCTAAGTTGTTGAGGGCTTCGCTAAGTTGCTGAGGCTGGCTTTGAATTGGCGATCATCCTGTCTCGGCCTCCCAAGTACTGGGATTACAGGCGTGCGCTACCATGCCCGGCCCAACCATTTCTTAAACAATGATTATACGCCTGCCAGGTTGAACCATATGGAGTGCTACTTGGAAGGTCAAATAATCAAACAGAGGAGATTTCATATACTCAAACTAATTTGGGGGGGGGGGCAGTACTAGAGATTGAACCCAGGGGTGTTCAACCACTGAACTACACTCTCAGCCCTCTTTATTTCTTATTTTGAGACAGGGTCTCTCTAAGTTGCCCAGGCTGGTCTTGAACTTGTGATCTTCCTGCCTCAGCCTCCTGAGTGGATGGGATTACAGGCACGAGCCACCACACCCAACTTCAGCCTACTCTTTGACATTCATTCTCTCATCTTATTCATTAAACAAAGCAGTGAAGTTATTACCCTACTTTATTAATGAGGAAACAGGGCTCAAAGAGAGTGGGTTACACAGCCCCAAATAGAACTGGGATTCACACTTGGAGTCTGGCTCCAGAGCCCACCCACTGACCAAGTGCCCAAGTTCAAGGACTTCTCATTCTGTTATTTACAAATATTGCCTTTGCACCTGTCCTTTTTGAGCCTGCTAGGTGTTCTATTACAATCCTACCAGCAAGAAAACCCTGCTACCTGCAAGCAAAATGTTGAGATTATAGAATTCCTATAAACCCCTGGAAGGCAGTAGATCCCAGAACAAAATACCTCTACATAGCAAAGCCCAGGCTCTAGCTGGTCTTCTGCTCAAAGTAAAACGGCCTTTCTCAGTAATGAAAAGCAAATGACATGTATTTGCCCATTCATTCATTCTTTTTCCCATTAACATTTGCTAAAGCAGCTACTATTTGTAAAACTAGAGCGATCCTATAATCTTTCATCTAAATCTGGATGTTTCTTTTTTGGGGGGGTATTCGGGATTGAAGTCATAGGCATTCTACCTCCAAGATACACCCCAAGTCCTATTTTTTTTTTTTTTTTGCGGTACTGGGGATTGAACCCAGGGGCGTTCTACCTCCACGCTACACCCCCAGCCCTATTTTTTATACTTTATTTTGAAACCGGGTCTCACGAAGTTGCAGAGGGCCTCACTAAGTAGAGAGAGAGACAGACAGACAGGGAGAGAGAGAGAGAGAGCTGAGGCTGGCCGCGAACCCGGATCCTCCGGTCTCTGCCTCCCAAAGTACTGGAATTACAAACATGCTCCACCACGCCCAGCCTATTTTTGTTTTTGAAACAGGGTCTTGCTAGGTTGATGAGAGTCTCTACTTGTGAGACTGTCCTTGAACCTGTGATCCTCCTGTCTCTGCCTCCCAAGTACTGGGATTACAAGCGTGTGCCACCACGCCCAGCTTAAATCAGGTCATTTCTTTTTTTTTTTTTTTTTTTTTTTTTTTTCGGTACCGGGGATTGAACGCAGGGGCGTTCTACCTCCGCGCTAC